>ML337740.1:0-82328 GCA_005239505.1 Nicotiana paniculata
CTAAAATAACTTGCATAATTAAACTACAAAGTAATGAAGAAAATATGTACAATTTGATGTCTTTCCGTTCGAATCCCTTCTCTCCTCTTCGAATCTCGTCTAATTTGTGTTTTTGGGGTCTATTTATAAATTTAGGACAAACCCTAAACGTGTAGGAGACTTCTATTTCAACCGGGAAACACTTAAACTCGTCAAAACTCGAAATTGACCAGAACCAGGAGACCAGGCGTTTTGGCTCTAAGGCCTGGATAAGGCCAGGCCAGGCCTGGCNATTAATTCTAGCCTCGCATCACCGCTATCACAGGTATCATCTCTGTCTGCGGTATGGAGGCTTCAGTGTTATTTGATCTGGGGTATACTTATTCATATGTATCATCTTTGTTTGCCCCTTTCTTGGATGTTCCTCGTGGGTCCTTGGGTACTCCAGTTTATGTGTCCACTCAAGTGGGCGATTATGTGGTTGTGGACTGGATCTATCTGTCCTGTGTGGTCATATTCTATTGGTTCGAGACTAGGGCGGATCTCTTGTTACTTGATATGACCGACTTTGAGGTCATCCTGGGCATGGACTGGTTATCTCCTTATCACGCCATCTTGGATTTCCATGCCAAGACTGTTACATTAGCCATGTCTGAGTTGCCGAGATTGGAGTGGAGAGGTTCCTCAGTTAGTGCATCTAGTCGAGTTATTTCTTTTCTGAAGGCTCGATATATGGTCGAGAAGGGTTGTTTGGCTTATCTCGCTTATGTGCGGGACACCACCACAGAGTCTCCGATGATTGATTCAATGCAGTAGTTCGTGATTTCGCCGATGTGTTTCCTTCTGACCTCCCAGGCATGCCGCCAGAGCGTGATTTCGATTTTTGTATTGACTTGGCTCCAGGCACCCAGCCTATATCCATCCAACCGTACCGTATGGCTCTGATAAAATTGAAAGAGTTGAAAGAACATCTCGAGGAGTTTCTAGCTAAGGGGTTTATCAGACCAAGTGTATCGCTTTGGGGTGCTCCAGTGTTATTTTTGAAGAAGAAGGATGGGACTATGCGGTGTGTATTGGCTACAGCCAGTTGAATTTACAATCAAGAACAAGTACCCGTTGCCGCGCATCGATGATTTGTTTGACCAGCTGCAGAATGCTAGGGTGTTTTCTAAGATCGACCTGAGATCTGGGTATCATTAGTTGAGGAATCCGGACTCAGATGTTCCGAAGACTGCATTCCGTACTAGATATGGTCATTACGAGTTCCTGGTGATGTCTTTTCGCTTGACTAATACCCCAGCAACATTCATGGATTTGATGAACAGGGTGTTCAGGCCTTATATCAATTCCTTTGTCATTGTCTTCATTGATGACATCTTGATCTACTCACGTAGCCTGGGGGAGCACGAGCCGCATTTGAGAGTAGTGCCCCAAACCTTACGGGAACAAAAGTTGTATGCTAAGTTCTCCAAGTGTGAGTTTTGTTTAGATTCCGTAGCATTCTTGGGACATGTGGTGTCCGGAGAGGGTATCAAGGTGGATCCTAAGAAGATTGAGTTAGTTCAGAGTTGGCCACGTCCTACTTCAGCGACCGAGATCAGGAGTTTCTTGGGATTGGTAGGTTATTATCGTCGGTTTGTAGAGGGATTTTCATCCATGCAACACCTCTGACTAGGTTGACCCAGAAGGACCCCCCGTTCCGATGGTCCGACGAGTGCGAGGTGAGCTTTCAGAAGCTCAAGTCAGCTTTGACCACAACACCAGTTCTAGTGTTGCCTTCCGGTTCAGAGATGTATATAGTTTATTACGACGCTTCACGCGTTGGCTTAGGATGTGTATTGATGCAGGAGGGACGATTTATTGCATATACTTCGCGTCAGTTGAAGATTCATGAGAAAAACTACCCCGTGCACGATTTGGAGTTGGCAGCGATTGTTCATGCTCTTAAGATTTGGAGGCATTACTCGTATGGGGTGTCTTGTGAGGTTTATACAGACCACCGCAGATTACAGCACATGTTCAAGCAAAGGGACCTTAATTTGAGGCAGCGTATGTGGCTTGAGTTAATGAAGGATTATGACATCACCATTCTTTATCATCCCGGGAAGGCGAATGTGGTTGCAGACGCCTTAAACAGGAAGGCGGAGAGTATGGGTAGCTTGGCATTCATTTCAGTGGAGGTAGCCCTGGACATTCAGTCCTTGGCTAATACACTTATGAGGATGGACATTTCAGAGCCCAACCGAGTTCTTAAGTGTGTTGTTGCTCAGTCTTCATTATTGGGGCAGATCAAGGCTCGGTAGTTTGATGATCCGCACTTGGCAGTTCTCAGAGAGATGGTACTATAGGGTGGTACCAAGGAGGTTTCTATTGGCGAGGACGGTGTCCTGCGACTTCAGAGTCGCCTATGTGTTCCTAATGTTGATGGCCTGAGGGAGAGGATTCTAGAGGAGGCGCACAGTTCACGGTATTCTATTCATCCAGGTGCCACGAAGATGTATCGTGACCTGAGGCAGCACTACTGGTGGTGGCAGATGAAGAAAGACATAGTGGAGTATGTGGCTAGATGTCTAAATTGCCAGCAGGTTAAGTATGAGCACCAGAGGCCAGGAGGTCTACTCCAGCAGATGCCTATACCAGACTGGAAATGGGAGCGCATCACTATGGACTTTGTAGTCGGTTGCCGCGGACCTTGCAGAAGTTTGATGCGGTTTGGGTTCTTGTAGACAGGTTGACCAAGTCAGCACACTTCGTCCCAGTGGCCACTTCTTATACTTTAGAGAGGTTGGCGCAGATCTACATTCGGGAGATATCCCGGTTGCACAGTGTGCATGTATCCATCATATCAGATAGAGGTCCTCAGTTAACATCGAATTTCTGGAGAGTCGTGGAGAGTGAGTTGGGCACCCGTGTAGAGCTCTGCACAACATTTCATCCTCAGACCGACGGGCAGTCGGAGCGGACAGTTCAGTTATTGGAGGACATGCTCAGGGCATGTGTGATTGACTTTGGAGGGCAGTGGGATCAGTTCTTACCCTTGGCCGAGTTTGCGTACAACAACAGCTATCAGTACAGCATTGAGATGGCCCCATTTGAGGCTCTATATGGTCAGCAATGTCGTTCTCCCATCGGGTGGTTTGAGCCTGGCGAGGCTAAGCTATATGGCACTGACTTGGTAAAGGATGCCTTGGAGAAGGTAAAGCTGATTCAGGATAGGCTTCGCATGGCACAGTCCAGACAGAAGAGTTACGCGGATCAGAAGGCGCGTGATGTATCGTTCATGGTCGGCGAGAAGGTTCTCTTGAAAGTCTCGCCGATGAAGGGTATTATAAGGTTCGGAAAGAAGGGTAAGTTGAGCCCAAGGTTTATAGGCCCATTCGAGGTGTTGGGGCGAGTTGGGGAGGTTGCTTATGAGCTTTCTCTACCTCCCAACTTATCAGGTGTTCATCCATTTTTCCATGTATCTATGCTCCGTATGTACCATGCCGCCTTGTCTCATGTGTTGGACTTCAGTACCATTCATCTAGACCAGAGATTGGACTATGAGGATGAGCCCATTACTATTATTGATAGGAAAGAGCACCAGTTGAGGTCTAAGAGAGTTTCCGCCGCGAGGGTCTAGTGGAAGGGCAAACCAGTCGAGGAGGCGACTTGGGAGTCTGAGGAGGACATGCGGAGCAGATATGGTCACTTATTCAACACTCCAGGTATGATTCTAGATCCGTTCGAGGATGAACGTTTGTTTAAGAGGTGGAGAATGTAACGACCTGACCGGTCGTTTTGCTTTATAGAACCCCCGTGCCCCTATATCAGACTTCGTGTACTTGATTTTATTAATTGATGACTTGAGGGGATGGTTGGTTCGAGAATTTGGATGAGTTTGGGTTGGAATTGGAACACCTAGTTCCTAGAGGGGGCCTTAAAGGCCAAGTTTGACTTTGTTCAACGTTTTTAGTAAATGAACTTGGAATCGGGATTTGAAGGCTCCAATAGGTTCGTATGATGATTTCGGACTTGGGCGTATGTTCAGAACGGGTTTTGGATGACCCAGGGGTGTTTCGGCGCCAAATAGTGAAATATGATTCTTGAAGTTCAAAAATTGAGGTTTGGAACGTTTTTTGGTGTTATCGAGGTCCGAATGGGATTCCGAGACTGGGAATAGTTCCGTAGTGTCATTTATGACTTGCTCGCAAAATTTGGTGTCATTCCGAGTAGTAGAAGTACATTTTGGTGTATTGGAAGTGAATCCAAGAACTTAACGTTCTTAAGTTGAGTTTAGTTGGTTTTGGGGTACAATTCTTAAATTTAATGTTGTTTTGGGCGTTTCGGAGGTTCTAGCGAGTCCGTTTTATGATTTACAACTTGTTGGTATATTCAAACGGGAGCCCCGGACGCCATTCGGACGTCGTGTGAGGCGAGTCCCATCTCAAAGAGAGATGTTGGTGCATCAGATCTGGTGCGACCGCACCTGCGATTGGGCAGCCGCAGGTGCGAGACCGCAGGTGTGGTCCACTCACCGCAGGTGCGAAATCACTGGAGGCAGTGAGGTCATTTTAAATCGGTACTTAGGCTCATTTGAGAGAATTTATCACACTTTGGGAGATTTAGGAGCTCCCAAAAATGGAGGTTGCAACTTAGCACCTTGAGATAATGTATTTCCTAATTAATGTGAGTTTATTACTTAGTTTTTGGGTAGATTAACACACAAAGATTAGTGAAAATTATGGGTTTAGGGTAAAAAACTTAGGATTTTGGTAAAAATGGGATTTAACCACGAAATTTGTTATGGAATCTAGTAAAATCATATATTATTTATCCTTAGGTTATGGGTAAAAAATTTCTTTAAGAATTTCCGAAATTCGAGCATGTGGTCCTGGGCGGGTGAATTTTAGGAATCTTACAAATTGGTTTGGGTAATCACCTAGACGGTAGAATTATGAATTTTCGAGCATAGATTGACTAGTTTATGTAATGTTTGGCTAGTTTCGAGTTGTCGGGCGTCAAATTTGGAGGTTGAGCACATTCTTGAATCAGGAAGTAGGCTTGATACGAGGTAAGTCTCCTTTCTAACCTTGTAAAAGGGAATTATCCCCATAGGTGAAATAATTTATTAGGTGAATGATTGTGGGGGACTACGTACGTGCTAGGTGACGAGGGCCCGTGCGTAGTGACTATTCTTTTTATGTCCGGGTATTTTAGGCTTACACCATGCCTCGTGAACATTGCTAATTGATTTATATGCGTGGTCATCAGTGAGTGAAAGTTTACATCGACATCTTAAGAATTTAAAGGTTTCAAGTAAGTCATTAATTTAAAAAAATGAATTGACAATAATGTGCTATGTTTATGTGAAACCGCTTCGCAATTATATACCACGAGCGGGTGATTTCCTCCACTACTCTCATGGGAGCGGGTCGTTCGCCTCTGCCGGTTAAGATGCATCTTTGGTTCGCGTCGTTCGACCCTTCGGCAGTGCACATTTACTTTTCTGTTGGATCGAGCCGTACGTCCTTGGCATATTGTGCGCATGTTAATTTGCTTGGTACTTCATATGATTTTCAAGCCGTTAAAAAGGCCTTGAAGAGCAAAAATTGTAAACTGTTTAACAGGAGTTGGCACCTAAATGTACTTGTGGAAAGATTTGTCATTTCTTGTCTTTATTGTTATCCAACTTTGATATCATGCTATGTCTTATAATTGAATTAATCGCTTTGGCCCTAGTGAGTGTCAAGTCGACCTTTAATCACTACTTCTTCGAGATTAGACTGGATACTTACTGGGTACATGTTTATGTACTCATGCTACGCTTCTGTACTTAATTGTACAATATATGAGGCAGGTACATCTGGTTGTCAGCCCGGAGCACGTTCTTGACTCCTCGAGATTTAGGGATTCCACGGTGAGTTGCTTCCCTTGATTCCGTTCAGCAGCACGTTGGAGTCTTCCCTTTTTTTTTTATTCTGTCTATATCCTCTCAGACAGTAGGATAGATGTATTCTTTTGATTTTCTTCTACTAGATGTCTGTATACTTGTGACACCAGTTCCTGGCACACACATTGGTAGACTATTCTTTTGGAAATGTAACTATTTAAATTTAACTTCTTGATCATTTCAAATGAATTTGCTTCGATATTTATCATTTTCTCATGCTTGTGACAAAATTTGAGTATTGTTAATAAAGTTTTATAAAATTTAAGTGGGAATCACTAGACTAATAAGGTTGGCTTGCCTAACATCGGCGTTGGGCGCCATCGCGACCTAGATTAGGATTTGGGTCGTGACATTTAAGGTCCCAAAAATATGAAGCATTACTATATATTCATATATATATATATATATATATATATATATATATATATATATATATATATATATATATACACGTTATAATTTGTATTTGTATAATACTTAATAGAAGATTTCAAAATGTTAATACTTTTTAAAATTTTAGTAGAGCTAGGATTGAGTGAGTTAATAGGATAAATTTTTTCTCTCACTAAATTAAATAATATATTTACCTTCTCATCAATTCTATTTTTCTTCCTTTATGTATAAGTTATTTCATGTTTCTCACAATTTTACTTTCTAATTTTAACTCAAATTCTCTAGATTAACTAATTTTTTTTTTTCACATGTGATTGATCTACACACTGGAAAACAAGTTTTTTTGTGTCTCGTCTTTTTTAACTAAGAAATTTACAAGACAAATGTCGCAAGGTTCAAAACACGATGGATAATAGGCTCACCCCTTTAGCTTTTTCACTTAAAGGAAGAATTCAATATCATATGACGTGTGTCTAACCCATACATCATGAGTTGTGCTCTCACCATAGATCAAAATTATGTAGGTTTTTTTGTGTCTCAATATTATATGAATTTTATAAAAGAAGTTTCAGGGCCTTTTTAATATATTCTGGTTTTAGGACACCAGTTTTGTTGAGTCGCCCCTCATTGATGTTCAACAATTATTTACAAACTACTGCCCCACCATGAACATACTTTTCAACCAGCTTCATTCACATTTGGTAACTGAATGACACATTCACTGCCTTTAATATTCTTGTCATTGTTGTCTTATCTTAGTTGTTACTCTACAAACTTGATTGAGAATATCAAGGGTGGGCAAGTGGCTCTAGTAGGAAACTAGTACAATCCTGATTTAGGTCCCCAAAATTTTTAATAATGGATTTTATAATTTTATTTCAAACTAGACAATATTAATGTTTGTAGAAAAATAAGTAAAAAAAATGCAGAAAAAAAAAGAAAGAAAGAATGATGTCTACTCTTTAATAGTGAAAATACTTTTAAAACTCAGAATTAAACTACTTAAATCTTCATATTAGTAAATACATTTATTACAACAATATTGAAGGTACCATATTGCAAATACATGTCTAACATCTCATTTATTTAAATTACTTTTTTTTAATATAAATAATAATATTACTACGTGAAGTTAAAGACGATATATTATTTAAGAATATATACTATAAACAACAAGTATGAAAAAAATGACAAGATTAATGTTTTTGCATATATATGTATATGTATTAATAAAAAAGTATAAGGCCTTTTATTAAACTTTGGCTTTAGGTCATTACTTTTATGAAGCGGCGCTTGATTGGTTACCAACAATATAATAGTGCAGAGAAGCCAAGAGGCTCTTGATTTGGAGCCTGACCCTCACCACCACTTTTTTTTCTTTGCTTTCAGTTTTACTTACATTTCAAAAAGTGCTTATTTATATATATATTAATAATTTTACTATATTTTCTTTCGTCAATCAAGCAAATAATGCATTGCCTACGTGCAAAGTAACGTTCGTGTGAAGTTAGTTGCAAAGTAATGCTTCCCCATAAGCAAGAAATGGAGAAAATGCCATGTAATGTAAGGAGCAAATTATTTGCAAAAGTTGAAGAAGGAAGAAAGGCAATATGCATACCCTACTTCAATTTCACAGAAGTTTTGCGTCGTTTTTGGCTACCAAACGCATAGGCAGCCTAAGTAGCGTCTTTGCCTTTTGCCTTTACATATAGTAGCAAATTGGTTTGGGATAACTAATCTAAAACTTTATTTCAGCATTTGCAAATGCCATTTTAGTATTTCTCGTTTGCTCATAAATAATATTTCAATCTTTACAAACACTGAAATTTAGTATTTATAAACACTGGTGTGACCACCAATATTTGCAAATATTGTTTGAAATACTGGTTAAATTTTTGAAACTTATTTGACAAGTATTATGTAAAATAATGGTTTTTGCTCATTTGTATTTAACTTTATTTCCAAGTAAAGTCCATGTGTAAACATAATTTGAAGACTTTCAAATATTTTATTTTTTATTTTAATTGAATATTGTCCATATGCGTGCATATTTATAAATATTACTTCCTTCGTTCACTTTTACTTGTTCATATTAGACTTTGTGCGCCCCTAAGAAATAATAGATGAAATGTATTTTACCATACTGTCCATAATAATAATAGTATTATGAGAAGTCTTGGGAAATGATTTGTGAAATGAGTAATTAATGATAAGGATAAAATAAGAAGAAAAAAATAATCTTATCTTGATTTGCTAAAATTGACAAAACAAAGTAATAATATTCCATATTTTTAGTATCGTGGACAAATAAAAAACAACGGAGGAGTGATTTAGTTATAAGAACTTATTTTAATATTAAAACATTGATTTGAAGTGATATGCTAGTTTTCACAAGCTTTTTTTCAAGTAAAATTTTTGTCGGGAAAACAATAACTTTGGCAAATTTAACTCAAAAGAATTACGTACTTATTTTTGTTTACTCGACCAATAGGTAACTTCCAAGATGTCTTGAAGGAATATTTAAAGCATGCAGAGCAGAGAGCCAGCTGGAGAGTGTCGAATAGGGAGCGGAACCAAAGTGTGATTCTTTTGAACTCAAACAACGTAAATAGGTAAAAGAAAATCTGGGTACCATTTTATATATAGCGCGATTGTTCACCGCGCTATACCTTAACGGCATGATTGTTCGGCACGGTATAGCCCGATGAATAATCGCGCTATATTTGAAATAAAAATGTGTGGGAGGTATAGCGCGCATATAGATCGAGCTATATTATAGCGCCTTCTATATGCGTGCTATACGTATGTAAAAAACCGTGTCATCTCCTTCCCCCACCAAACGCGAACTAGTAGACCCCCAAAAAAGAAAAATCGGTCCCCCCTCCATTTTTAAAGAAAAAAACTCGGTGGACTCCATCCGTCCCACAAAAAGTGTATCTTCTCCATACTGTAGTAAGCTAACACCGGATCTAAGGCGTTATCGCGTAGTGTTTTGCACGTGTCGGCTCCCAAATCATTAAATCTTCACCTTTCAAAAAATTGTAAATCGAGGTATTCCGACTTACTTTTTGTTAAAACTCATGTATAAAAAATACGTATTAGTTATTTTTTACTATGGCCTATGTTTTTTCGTGATTGGTTTGTGATTTCATTAATTTGTCGTTTTTTATCTGAATTAGATTATTTTTGTGCTAAATAATTAGTAAATAGAAAAATTATTATTTTATGAATAATTAATGTTATTAGTTGTTATAAAAAATATTTATTTGTTATTTTTTACTGTGGTATATGTATTTTCGTGATTGTTTTGTGATCAAATTAATTTGTTATTTTATATCCGGAATAGATTATATATGTGCTAAAAGATTAGTAAAATTAATAAATTGTTATTTTATCAATAATTAATCATATTTAGATTTTATTGGTGTAAATATATTAATATGCAACTTTATTGTTGTTTAGTTCCCTTTAGTGTTATGTTGTGCTCGTAATTTTAATGTAGTGCCCGTAATTGTAATGTAGTACCATTTAGCATAGTATCTTGGTAGTTGATCACGCCCAACTATGCCTTATAAAAAGGACAAAGCGGTCGTTGCAAATATATTCCGGTTATCAAGTCCGGAGTCGAATCCCACAGGGAATTAACATATCAATCACATCTATCAGACTCACACGATTTCACGTAATCAACTTCCCAAGATATTTGAATAACAAAGTGGATGTTTACTAACTAACTATTACTTAATGAGAATGCAGTAAATAAGAACTAACTAAGAACGTGTTGTAGGCAATAATTGGAATGATCTAAGGTTATGATTTCCCCTATTGTCAGAGTCCTTTCCGCTCTGTTTGTTATAAATTTGCCTAAATCTTCTCTATCGATCATGAGCACTCTGACTGTCGTAACTCTCTCCCCAGTAATTACAACAATATACTAGACATATTCTCCCAAATTACGCTAGCTAACTTTAATTACAGCTCACTTAGATCGCACCCAAGGTTTCGTTATCCTTAATCCCACCTTTAAACCCTTTGTATTGACCCCTCATATACGTCAGGAGTGATGCTGTTCAACAACAACCTAAATATGCACACTCTCCCAAGTAATGCACACTGAATAGGTACAGTTAATTGAGGGTCCTTCAATCAACAGCAACAAGCATATAGTTGAACAAATAGAGAGAAAATTATGGCAAAACTATATTAACATTACGAGAAATTCATCCTTCAATAGGTTCCATCAAAACCCTAGATTAGAAGTTTAGCTACTCATACTAATGCAAAACACAGCACTAATATGATTTATAATTCACAATTAGAAGTAAGAAGAAGAAGATAAAAACTCTGAAGAATTGATCGATCTTCTCTCCCTTGTTTGTGCCTCCAAAATTGTCTAAAAACCAGCTTTCTCTGACTTCTAGGCGAGTTTAAGCTCTTATAGATTTAGGTTTGCATTCTATGGCGCCTGACAGCCCGTCCGAGGCCGTGGATTCAACCGTGGATTTTCACCTCTTCACTGCGTCACTTCGCGAGCTGCTTCGCGCCCAGGTCTGCGATCGCGGACCTGCCTTTTGCATTTTTTTACTTGATTTTCTCGCTCTTTTTTCACCCGGGCTATCCGTTGATTGGCCTTGTATGTTCATAATGACTTCAAAACACCATTTATCTTCCTCCTAGCTTGGAGTGGCTCCTACAAAATATAAATTTCTCAATTAGCGCATTTTGTTATCTTTTAACATTCCAACATCAATAAAGTGTGGTTAAATAGGAGTGTAAATAGCATCTAAAATACATAATTATAGGCTACTATCAACACCCCACACTTAAACTATTGCTCATCCTCGAGCAATAAAACCACACTCTACAGGCCTAACTTCACTAAGCAACTTAACTACACATCCACACCTCAAGAGTGGACTCTTCCTGGCCATGCAATGTCCTTAACCGGCTACTTACTCTAAGTCAGAGGTCCAGACTTACCTCCCTTTCATGAATCAAGTGCCTACTCACCACAAAAGAGACTTATTTTTTTTATTAGTACAATTCACGCACACTGAGGACTTCAAAAGAATAAAATTCACTCAACCTCAGAAAGAACATTCCTTGTGCCACAGAAAGATCACCATAAGCTTGCACGTAGTGTAGTACTCTACTAATCGAGATCGTTTAGTCTAGGATCAATTAAGACTTTATTTGGATGTAATGTAGGTTGCAGGTCGGGTAGGATACATTTAGATATAATAGTGACTACACCTCCCTAAGAACTTTAATATATATATTTTAACATTCAATCTCATACTTATGTCAAACCACAACTCCACCTTCACGTCAATATGTATTACTCCATACTTCTTTAAGCACAATTATATAAAAAAGCCTCCACCATCAAGGACTATTCTTCACACAATACAACATTTTTTTTCAATTCAGGTGGCTTTTAGTATTATTTTTCAACACAGTGCACCTTTCTCCTTATTTCATCAGTTCCACTCAAAAGCCAAACCAACCCCCCCTCACTTTAACTTTTACATAAATCATCACAATTCAAGTGCTTATGAGAGGTGACAAGGTTCAAATAGATGGTTAATTCAAACAATTGGGTAGGGCTTGTACTGTGGTTGCCAAAGAAACAGGATTACATGCTCAAAAGGGTTAACTATGGTATATAGCATTAGGTGAGTGGAATATGTATACATATGGTTCAACAAAGAAATGTCTATGTCACTTCCTAGACCAAATAAAACTACCATTTCGTTTTGCACACACATGGGGCAAGTTCTAGGTGTTCAATGTCAGAACAGAAAACACCAAGCCTTACACACATGGCATATGACTCAATCCATATTAAATCATCAGACACTCTGCTCAGGGTCTTTAAGCCAAATTAAGAACACGCATTTTAAGTCCATCTCACAAGAGTCAACCAATGAGCCTAAGCGTTACACTAAAGTAGTCTATACTCAAGGCATCATGGAGTTAAGGGATCCTATTTCAACTCTGCCTCTCGCCCATAAGTTCCTAACTAAAAAAAGAAAAACTAACTACACCCAGTTCAAATAAAACCCTTGGAAAAGAACCGCGGTTTAAAGAAAAACCAAGGGGGAGTTGATGCACTACTACAAAAGAAAAATCTTTTTGGTTTTTTTTTTTGTTCGACTTTAGTCCCTCAAGAAACCCGTCGAATGGTATCCTTCGTCAGGCCAAGTCGAAATTACTTTAACAAACAAACTACAAAACCAACTATATACATATATAACAACATACAACACCATCCCCCATCCCACACTTAAAAAATTGGAATATCCCTTTGTCATATAAAATAAAGCAAGGTAAGGTAAGAGGACTCCCCTGGTGACTCAGTCCTGGTCGGAGACAGTGCCAGGATCGAGGTGACATGCTCGTCCCAGCGCTCGAAGCCAGCCCATGATCTTCTTTTCGGACTTCGCACTTTGGGTGGCCACAGCATCAACTCTAGCCCCTAGATCTGCTACTGAAGTGTGTACTCCATCCATATCTTGCTCCAGAGCTATCAGTCGGGTACTCCAGTAGGCCTGAGATGGACTTGCCTCATCTGGGACCTGCTCCTGTGGGGGTGAGGCATGCATATCCTCCTCCTGACCGTCATCATCATCCTCAGACTCATTAGATTCATCATTGTCATTTGGCCCATGTGCCACTGGGTCTCTCCCGACGGTCACTTTGTCGTCCCGGAACTTGGCCTCCTTCTTCACCATGCCATCTGCATTAGGGTTCTCGGGCACCCTTGATGCCCGACACAATTTTGTGACAAGATATGGGAAGTAAAACCCATACCTCTTCCTTGGTGAGCGGATGAACATCTCTGACTGAATGAGCTGAGCCACATAAAAATCATGGCCTTGCATAAAGCACCAAATCACTGCCGCTCTTGGGGTATTTACCTCCGTGGTATTATGGGATGGCAACAATCGACTATTGATTATATACAGCCAGCACTTACCCTAAAAAGTGAGTGACTATGAATTCAAGATGCTACCAGGAAAACACCATAATACCTCTCTGCCAGGTACACATATAGTTTGGAAAAAAAGATTCCATGTGGTGGGTTCACGCCATTAAGTCTCATAATAATCTTCAGCCTCATTGAATACCGGGAAACGATACACTTGTTTGATGGCATCTAGTAAGGCATCCACCCTTGTTTGTCTCACAGTACATATTCTCTCCTCATGTTCAGGGCAATTGGCATAAAACTCCCGCACAAGCATCATGTTACCCTCCTCCGGATCTTCAAAGAAGATGTCGAGTCGGCGCCTAACCAATTCCCGATATATATTTGGGCATTCAACTTGGAGGTCTACCCTATCAATGGCTCTCTCGGGTACTGGATTTTTCGTATTCTTCGCACTAAAATGGTCCTGAGCCACTCTGGAAACAAATCTTCGACTATCAAATTGGCTTGTGCTACCGGTGCCCGTGCTCTGGAAGAACCTCCATGCCTATTAGACAAGGATCCTGTAGCACGTCTCTTCCATGAGGGATGCATGGTACCTGAAAAAACAAGTACCATTATTAGTAGGGTGCGAATTATGTGAACCTAGGTCGGTTACTCAGACTTCACTCGCACCATGGCCACAATTTGTATTTATATCTCATTGAGGCAAATCAACAAACACCTAGTGTGCATATGTCTATAAAGTAGCACAAATAACCCATGGAGTTACCAAGCCTCACATATCAAATCTAATGGCCTCACACACACACATGTACCACAATCCAACTCTAAGATAAGAAAGTCATGATTTTTAAGAAGAGAAAATCATCACTGTCTCCAAACCATTTTTCTCTTTTCTTCAATTTTACCTCTTCCCGGGTTAGTTTTTGACCCCAACTCCTTCCGATGTGGATAAATCTTTTCCTGCACACTAGTAGTTTGGTTAGTAACATTCAACATCAAATACAACAACAAAAGAAAAACAATAGAATAAAATCATGGGTTGCCTCCCAAGAAGCGCCTAAGTTAACATCGCGACACGACGTTTACAATAATTCAATGGGTTGCCTCCTATGCAGCGCCTGATTTAATGTTGCGGCACGATGCAGATAAGTGCATTTAAGGTTCTCTCGACCTCTGAGGCTCAATCAAATGGGTCACTGACACTCCCTTTTCTTCATCCATGCCCACATAATGTTTTAGTCTGTGCCCATTGATTGTGAATGCGCAAGAGTCATTCTCTGCGGCAATCTCTACAGCACCAGTGGGGTGTACTTCAACCACACGAAATGGCCCTAACCATCGTGACTTTAGTTTACTCGAAAATAGCCTTAGCCTTGAGTTGTATAGCAATACATGTATCTCCGGGTTTAAAATTCTGCTTAATAATGTTCTTATCATGTAATATATTCATTCTCTCTTTGTACAATCTTGTGCTCTCAAAATCAAGATAGCGGAACTCATCAAGCTCGTGCAACTCAGTGACTCTACTTGTTCCCGCAGCATCCACGTCGAGATTCAACTGTTTCAGCGCCCACCAAGCTCTATGCTCCAACTCCACCGGCAAGTGACATGCCTTCCCAAATACCAACTTGTATGGAGACATGCCAATTGGTGTTTTGAAAGTGGTTCTATAAGCCCAGAGTGCATCATCTAACTTTCTTGCCCAGTCCGTTCTTGTGGCATTCACGGTCTTAGTTAACACACTCTTTATTTCTCTGTTTGACACTTCCACTTGCCCACTTGTCTGTGGATGATATGGAGTGGCCACCTTGTGGCGTACATCATACTTCTCTAGAAACTTCTTGAAGGCTCGATTACAGAAATGAGTGCCTCCGTCACTGGTTATGGCCCTTGGTGTGCCAAATCGGGTGAATATGTTCTTCTTCAAAAACCCAATCACCCCATTTTCATCATTGATGGGGAATGCTGCAGCTTCCACCCATTTGGACATGTAGTCCACAACGACATGTACTTGTTGCCATATGAACTGACGAAGGGCCCCATGAAGTCGATTCCCTATACATCGAACACTTCGACCTCCTGAATTAGGTTCATGGGCATCTCATGTCACCGAGAAATATTCTCGGTTCGCTGGCATTCATCACAGCCCTTTACCCATAATATGCATCCTTGAACACTGTTGGCCAGTAGAAGCCTGCTTCCAGAACTTTCGCAGTTGTCCTGACTCCTCTGAAATATCCACCATATGCTGATGCGTGACATGCCTGCAAAATAGAAGACTGGTCTATCTCGGAGATACATCTCCGGATCATGTTGTCAACACAAATCCTAAACAGATAAGGTTCATCCCAATAATAGAATTTTTTATTTTGGACAGAAGAAAGGTCATAAGGAACTATACCACTCGCCAGATAGTTTGCAATGTCTGCCTACCATGGTGCTTTCTCAAGACTTGTGGCTAGTAGTTGCTCATCTAGAAAGGTTTCCAGAATCTCTTCTACCTCAACCGCTTTCTCAGCTCCTTCCAGTCTCGACAAGTGGTCAGCTACTTGGTTTTCCGTTCCCTTACGGTCACAAATTTCCAAGTTAAACTCTTGTAGCAGTAGCACATAATGAATCAGGCGTGGTTTTGACTCCTTCTCTATTAGATACCTGAGAGCAGCATGATCAATATAAACAATTACCTTCGAGCCTATCAGGTACGATCTGAACTTGTCAAACGCGAACACTACTGCCAACATCTTCTTCTCAGTCACAGTGTAGTTCAGCTGGGCTCCACTCAACGTTCTACTTGCATAGTATATTGGGTGCATGATTTTATCTTTCCGTTGCCCAAGAACTGCTCCCACGGCATAATTACTTGAATCGCACATCAGCTCAAAGGGTGGCTCCCAGTCTGGGGCAACAATGATAGGTGTTGTGACTAGTCTCTTCTTCAATTCCTCAAATGCTACCCTACAGTCATCAGAAAACACAAAAGGTTGATCTTTTTCAAGCAATTTGCACAAGGGGTTAGCAATTTTGGAAAAATCTTTTATAACTCTCCTATAAAAACCAGTATGACCAAGGAAACTTCTGATTGCTTTGACGGAAGTGGGTGGTGGAAGTTTTTCTATCACGTCAACCTTTTCATGATCCACCTCAATGCCCTTACTTGACACTAAGTGTCCCAATACTATACCTTCATGTAACATGAAATGGCACTTCTCCCAATTGAGCACCAGATTTGTCTTTATACACCTCTTCAATACTCTTCTCAACTTCTTAAGGCAATCATCGAATGAATTCCCCACCACTGAGAAATAATCCATGGAAACTTCCATTATTTCTTCTACCATGTCTGTGAAGATGGCCATCATGTACCTTTGGAATGTGGCAGGTGCGTTGCATAGGCCAAACGGCATCCTCCAAAAGCATAAATCCCATAAGGGCAAGTGAATGAGGTCTTTTCTCTATCCTCTGGTGCAATAGAGATCTGATTGTACCCTGAGTACCCATCCATAAAACAAAAATGGGACCTCCCTGCCATTCTATCTAACATCTAATCAATGAATGGAAGTGGAAAGTGGTCTTTCCGGGTAGCCAAGTTCAACTTCCTGTAATCCATACAGATTCGCCAACCTGTGACTGTTCGTGTAGAGATCAATTCATTCTTCTCATTTTTTACTACCGTCATTCCACCCTTCTTTGGTACACACTGAACTGGGCTAACCCAGTTGCTGTCAGAGATGGGGAATATGATTCCCGCATCTAACCACTTAATAACTTCTTTCTTCACCACTTCCTTCATGTTGGGGTTCAGCCTTCTTTGATGTTCTCTAGAAGGTTTTTGCCTATCTTCCAATAGAATCTTATGCATACAGAAGGTCAGGTTGATCCCCTTGATGTCTACAATGGTCCACCCAATTGCAGTCTTGCACTCCATTAATACCTGCAAAATTTGTTCTGCCTGCACATCTAACAAACTAGATGAGATAATAACAGGTAAAGTGGAGTTAGGTCCTAAAATGAGATGGGCTGACAATGGCTTCGGCTCCAACTTTGGGCGCTCTTCTACGATGGTTTGGCCGGAGGGGTTTTTCTTTCCTCTAAGTGTAAGGGCTCAAATTTGAGCTCCCTCTTCCAAAAATCTTTCCCTTCAAGAGAAAGTACCCACTCTGTCAATTCTTCTCCATTAGCTTCATTTAGGTTCATAAGACAAGCTACTAGAGGATATTGAATGTTTAATGTCTCATCTTCCTCCCCCAAAATTACATCCACAGCATCTATTAGAGAGCAATTGGCGAATTCACTTGGTCGCCTCATAGATTTCTGCACGTTGAATGTTATCTCCTCATCGTTTAATCTCATTTATAGCTCTCCAGTTTCACAGTCAATTAGAGCTCTCCCATTGGCCAAGAATGGTCTTCCCAAAATTATGGGAATTTCCTCGTCAACCCGACAGTCAAGGATGACAAAATCTGCTGGGAACACAAACTTCCCAACCTGCACCAATACATCATCTAGAATACCAGAGGGCCTCTTTACTGTCCTGTCAGCCAGATGCAATAACATGGACGTGGGTCTAGCTCTTCCAATCCTGAGCCTTTTATAGATAGCCAGGGGTATAAGATTTATGCTTGCCCCCAAATTACATAGTGCCTTAGCAAATGCAAAGTTACCAATTGTGCAAGGAATTTTGAAACTCCCTGGGTCAGACAGCTTCTCAGCAATGGGTCTCGTCACAACAGCACTGCAAGTCTGAGTCAATGTAACTGTAGCCAAGTCTTGGAAGACGAACTTGCAGGACATCAAGTCCTTCATCATTTTCGCATAACCAGGCATCTCCTTTAAAGCACCAATCAATGGAATATTTACCTCAATTTTCTTCAACATCTCCAGGAATTTATTGTATTTCTCATCTTTCTGATACTTGTCCAGTCTCTGTGGGAATTGTGTTGGAGGTAGTTTCTTCCCGGTGATTTGATTTTTTTCTAGTTTAGGCATTGCCTCCACTATCGGTTCTTGTGATGCCTCAGTCTCTTTCACAGCCTCTTTTTCTTTGTTGGCATCTTCTTGAGCATGATGTACCGTCATATCAGTCAACCCTGCTGAATCATCTACCTCAATGGGTATTGGCACCAATGTCTCGTTAGGTCTTCTTTCACGAGCAATCTCTTACTCCAAGTCTAGGTCTCTACCATTTCGTAGACTCACTGCCATTAGCTGTTTGGGGAACTACTCCTTTGGATTGATCTGTGTGTCTACAGGTAACGTCCCTGAGGACGATTATTCAAAGCCATCGAAATCTGACCCAATTGGATCTCAATACTCTTTATTGCTGACTCGTGTGAGTCTACTCTCTCAGTTACATTCCCAGCGGACCCCATCAATTATTGCATCATTACCTCAAGTCTAGCAAACCCATCTTCGTGTCTCCCAATATGTTGTTGTTGAGGTGGATGATAAGCCTGCTGCTGATTCTGATGGTTGTAGACCTGTTGCCTTTGGTAAGGCACCACTTGACCTTGAGGTCGCTTGGCCCCAAGATTGTTGCTATTGTTGTGTTGTTGTGGGGCTGGCCTATATTGTTGATTTTGCTGACCCCAATCCTGACCACATGGTATCTGTCCCCCATAGTTGGACACATCATTCATGTTCTCCTGATATTGTTGGTGATCACCTTCCGCACTCCACGAGCAACCATATGGCTCATTAATGCAAGATGTACATAAACCCCCATTAGTTGCATCAACAATGTGTACCTGTTGTTTCTGGCCTGACTCATCAACCTTTTTGGTGAGGATACTCATTTGTGTCATTAGAGTGGCCATATTTTCAGCTAGGGAGTTAGCTGGGTCTAAGGCCACTGAGTGAATCACAAGAGTGATTGGAATGTTCGTGGTCGTCCATCCCGAGTTTTGTGCCATCTTGTCAAGTAAGATCTTGCTCTCTCTGAATGTTTTGCTCAAAAATGCTCCACCTACTGAAGCATCAACATTGGCTTTCAAGCTATCTGCCAAACCCATGTAAAACCTCTGCCCCAGCATCTGCTCTGGAATACTATGGTGTGAACACAAAAACAGCATCCCTTTAAACCTTTCCCATGTCTCTTGCAATATTTTTGTTGGTTTCTGTCTGAAGCTCAATATCTCATCAATTTGCTGAGCAGTCTTGTTGGGTGGGTGAAATTTTTTCACAAATTTCTTAATTCCTCCCAAGTAGTGATGGAATTTATGGGGAGTGAATTAAGCCAAGTCTGAGCTGCTCCCGTCACTGAGAATGGAAACAAAAATAGCCTTATTGCTTCCGGTGCCACATTATGTTGTAATTGTGTGGCACAAATTGACAGGAAATTCTTTAGATGCTGTTGAGGATCTTCGATGTATGACCCTGAGAATATTCCCTTGTTTTGCAACAAATGAAGCATGTTGTTTGTAATCTGGAATGAGTCAGCTTGTATCTCGGGACTACAATTGCGGTTGCTAAGTTGTCCGCAGTGGATTGTGCCCAATCATACAATGCAGCCTCTAGCACAAGAGGCACCACCACCTTCTCATTCGAGTCATTCACGTTATCCCCACTGTTCTTGTTGTTTACTTCGTCTGCCTGTCTGGTTCAAGTTGTTCAGTCAAGTTCTGTTGTTTTTTTATTTTCCTGTTTGCACGATTCAATGCCTTGAAAACTTTCTCAACATCTGATAATGCTTCGAACACTTCACCAGTTCTTGAGGATTTTCTAGGCATGCACTTGTAACACCAAAGATTACAAACGTTAGAGTTTCAAGGTAGTCAGTTTAAGTCGGAGAAAATTGATTACATTGAGAATTTTTGCATTTATTTTAACTGTAATTAATAACACCGTTAATTTCCCGGCAACGGCGCCAAAATTTGATCACGCCCAACTATGCCTTATAAAAAGGAAAAAGCGGTCGCTACAAATATATCCGGTTATCAAGTCCGGAGTCGAATCCCACAGGGAATTAACCTATCAATCACATTTTTCAAACTCACACAATTTCACGTAATCAACTTCCCAAGATATTTGAATAACAAAGTGTATGTTTACTAACTAACTATTACTTAATGAGAATGCAGTAAATAATAACTAACTAAGGACGTGTTGTAGACAATAATTGGAATGATCTAAGGTTATGATTTCCCCTATTGTCGGAGTCCTTTCCGCTATGTTTGTTATAAATTTGCCTAAATCTTCTCTATCGATCATGAGCACTTTGACTGTCGTAACTCTCTTACGAGTAATTACAACAATATACTAGACATATTCTCTCGAATTGCGCTAGCTAACTTTAATTACAGCTCACTTAGATCGCACCCAAGGTTTCATTATCCCTAATCCCACCTTTAAACCCTTCGTATTGATCCCTCATATACGTCAAGAGTGATGTTGTTCAACAACAACCTAAATATGCACTCTCTCCCTACTACTGCACACTAAATAGTCACAGCTAATTGATAGCCCTTCAATCAACAGCAACAAGCATATAGTTGAACAAATAGAGAGAAAATTATGGCAAATCTATGTTAACATCACGAGAAATTCATCCTTCAATAGGTTTCATCAAAACCCTAGCTTAGAAGTTTAGCTACTCATACTAATGCAAAAACAGCACTAATATGATTCATAATTCACAATTAGAAGTAAGAAAAAGAAGATAAAAACTCTAAAGAATTGATTGATCTTCTCTCCCTTGTTCTTGCCTCCAAAATCGTCTAAAAACCAGATTTCTCTGACTTCTGGGCGAGTTTAGGCTCTTATAGGTTTAGGTTAGTTGCCCAGGAAATTACACAAAACCCCTTGCACTTTATCGCGCTTGACGGGCCCGTCCACGACCGCGGATCCGGCCGCGGATTTTCACCTCTTCACTGCCTCACTTCGCAAGCTGCTTCGCGCCCAGGTCCGTGGTTGCGGACTTGCCTTTTGCGTTTTTTTACTTGCTTTTCTCGCTCTTTTTCACTCGGGCTATCCGTTGATTGGCCTTGTATGTTCATAATGACTTCAAAACACCCTTTATTTTCCTCCTAGCTTGGAGTGGCTCATGTACAACATAAATTTCTCAATTAGCGCATTTTGTTATCTTTTAACATTCCAACATCAATAAAGTGCGGTTAAATAGGAGTGTAAATAGCGTCTAAAATACGTAATTATAGGCTACTATCAGTAGTTATTGAAATTAATCATTTAATTATCTGTTAAACCCAAAAATATCTGAAAAAAAGATGATAGTTCAAACACAAGCTCTCTCGAATTTTAGTCAACAAATGTAAGAAAATAACATAAAAAATAACAATAATTGTCAAACTAAGTATTTTTATATGCATACTTATTAATTATATCATGTATAGTTATGAAAATTAATTATTTAATTCTATTACACCCAAAATAGGTGAGTGAGAAACAAATATATAAAATAATAAACAAACATATAAAATAAGAAACAAAAATAGAAAGTAATAGACTAACATATACAATAATAAACAAACATATAAAATAATAAACTAACATATAAAATAAAAGACAAACATATAAAACAATAAACTATCATATAAAATAATAAGTTAACATATAAAATTATAATATATAAAATGTATCAACCTAAGTAATAATATAGTAAAACTATATATTAATATTAATGTAAAAGATATTACGATATATTTAAAGATGTTAAGTAGTTAAAAAGAAAAATACTTTAATTAATATTGTTCAATTTACAAACATCGTCATGGTGGTTCACCATGTGCATCCCAGACCAGCATCTCGAGAGCTACTGTTGCTACAGGGCAACCATAGGTCTTCATACATCTGGGATGGGCAGTGTTTGTCCCAAACATTCCGCCCCAGATATAAAGACGATATGTGGAAGTTCGTTAGGGACCACCCACTCCATCCCCGTATAGTTAGACGCCTTCAGGATACGGGTTTATACAAGATCATAGAGATCGGCCGATTGTAGTTTGACTGGGCGTTGATCATGGCTATGATAGAGCGGTAGCGAACCGAGACGCACACGTTTCATCTACCATCGGCGAGGCTACCATCACGCTTGAGGACGTGGAGGTTGTTTTCAGGTTGTCGGTTGATGGATTACCTGTAGCTTACCCGCATACTCTTAGAGACTATAGGGGATTGCATTACCTGCATATGTTGCAGTGGCTCACCGGTTTCCAGCCAGCAGAGGAGACTGCATTGGGTAGGGCCAGTCATTTGCAGCTTACGCCCGTCCAGCAGCATCTGGGGGCAATGGATGCTGAGATTACGGATGATTCAGCGCCAAAGGTTATCGAACGGCACACGAGATTGTTGTTGTTGCTTATTTTTGGTGGTGTATTGTTCCCGAACACTTCGAAAAACCTAGTCAGTTTGAGATTTCTACATCATCTGGAGCGGCTAGATGATTTACCTGGCTACAGCTGGGATGCAGTTGTTCTAGGTTACCTGTATAGGGAGATGTATCGGGCGTGCATGGGCACCCAGAGAGACGTTGCCGAATTTACCGCTGTTGCAGGTGAAAACATAGTCAATTCTTTCCATGATTATAACATACATAGTAAAAAAAATACCTTAAATTTTACGTCCACAATCTATACTAGGTTTGGGCTTGGGAGCGGTTCCTGCCGTTCCAGTCACCTCTACCACCGATCGCTCTGGATGCACCACCTCCACCATTTCTCCCTTTAGCTTGTAGATGGGTTGATAGGAGAGGCTACGGGCGCGAGGTCGAGGCTCGACATCATCTCCCCTATTACAGGGATTTGTTATATTTTCTTGAAGGAGCGCAGGTACATGTATACTTAACTTTACTTGGACAGGCTTTGTATGTGTTGCATTTACTCACGATTCTTGTGTTTAATTAATAGTTCGTGTGGAGGTCATACAGCGACGCGTTCATAACTGGTTTGCCCTATTATTTCTCCCACGATCGAGCTATGTGGAGCACCTCCGTCCCATTGATATGTCTCGATATTGTCGAGCAGTATGCCACCGAGTGAGTCCTTCACCAGTTTGGTCGACCGCATTTTGTGCCTATTCCGCTCACTTGGATTAGGACACATTACCAGCGGGATGATCATTCCAGGGTTGACCAGACATGTATACTTAAGTTAACGCATATTGATGGCGTGCTTTAGTGTACAAGACAACTTTTCTAGAATGGAAACTTTTTCAGGTCGACAAGACAATACACATAATGCATATTGGTGGCGTGCTATGTGTCGCATGATAATGATTCTTTAGGGTACAAGACAGCTTTTCTAGAATGAAAGATTTTTCAGGTCGACAAGACAATACACGTAACACATATTGGTGGCGTGCTATGTTTCGTGTGATAATGATTCTTTAGGGTACAAGACAGTTTTTTCAGGTCGGCAGCTTTTTTAGGTCGAGATGACAATACACATGATGCATATTGGTGGTGCTCTATGTTACGCGTGATAATAATTTTTTAGAGTACAAGACAGCTTTTCTAGGTCGACATGAAATACACATAACGCATATTGGTGGCGCGCTAGGTTACGCGTGATACTGATTATTTAGGGTACAAGACAACTTCTTAAGCTGAAGCAAAAGATTTGTATTCAAAGACCATTTTAAGAAACATTACAACATCCATTTCAAAAATGCCGCTAACATTTAATAAGTTATTCAAGAATAGGCAAAAAGGTGAAGATAGTTCAACAGATCCACATGGAACACGTCATAACACAATCGATCCCTACCTTGAAAAAAATATGATAGGTTGTTATACTGACTTAGTTGATGACAAGTGATATGGTATTCTGCGTCCCTTGGAAAATAAGCCTATGAATATACACATTGATCTCAAAGTTGCAGGGCACATTGTTGAGGGCGAAGCGCATTCTACAGAGCCTGAAGGTATGCGAATTTGGGGAGAAAAACTACAATGGGTTCCCCTTTAATCAAAACGATGTGATTATGAAGTACTATATCACTGGCATTGGCTTGTTGTACCACAAGCACTATCTGCAACCTTCCAAACAAACACACACAAAGATGAACCAGAAGTGATTCGGCATTTGATGAAGGAGATTCTAGAGATGGAAAAAGCACTAGATGTTCATCATGCAATGGATGATCTTAACAACCTGGAAGGAACGGAGGATCAATATTGGATTTATTAGAATATAAAAAATTGCATAAAGACAATGATTATCTTGTTTTCCCAATAGTTTTCGAGTGGCAGGGACTACCTAAGTTTCTACCATAGACGTTGGACATAGGAGTCCCATATTGTTTTAGAGATCATGAAAGTGGTATTATTGATGATAGCGATGAAATACGAGAAATGTGTGTCAACTGGGGCCTATATTATGATGCCCTCGTCCGCGAAGGACGCGTACAAGATGTTGACGAAGAAGATGAAGATAGTGACAATGAAATAGTGCCAGACAGCAAAAAGAATGGCGAATGACAATTGGTTTTTATTTCTTGGGGTGTATGTTATTGTTGAATTGAATCTTTAATGCTAAATATCAATTAGATTTGACCCCATTGGAAACATGATTTTATTTCATATACTTTGCAAGCTGAAAGTTTACGTACATTTAGTACAACAAAATTACTGCAATAAAACACTACGTGTATCCTTGATAATTGGGCACATTAGATGAACTGCCACCTGGAGCTTAATTACTACCGCTACCTAAATCAGTTGAAGGACATTTACGGCGGTCGTGTCCTATTTGGGAACATATGCCATATTTACGCGCATAAAAGGTATCATCAACATCCATTTGGTTCCATATATGCGTTCTTTTTTGTATTTGTCATTGATGCACATAATCCTTGTTACACGCCATCTGAAATGATTTTGGCGGCCAATAATGCTCAGCACCCCTGGCTGCAATTGTCCACTATAGGTGTTTAAGTATGCAGTAACACTATATTTTTTATCAACGCACCTAGTTGCCGCGAAACTTGTATGTTGAAAGCACTTCATGGCAAGTGATAGATGGACCATTTTCCATAGGAGCATAATTTTCTGGCTTCATTTATGGTGTATGTATTATTACGCCGGTTGTGATGCAGACCAGTGCGAACTTCAAAAATATTTCGCTCATTACAATACTACAAAAATGAATGCCATTGTGCTCGCTTCCTGTATTTCTCAAATCGTTTCATTGGTTGTGGCATAAATTAAATACCCCTTTCCATCAATGACGATGCACCTCTAGATCTTTCAACAAACCTCTCCGCCATCTACTTGAATGACATCTTCCCCATGGTCGTGACAAACAATCCACAGACTTCAATAACCCGCCGAAAGAGTCTGACACAGTTGTAGTCAGAATTCTCTATCTTCTACCACTATCTGCATGCAAAGTCCACTTGTCAAGCTCATGTCGCATCAACCAACGATAGGCTCTTAGGTCTTCCTGCTTGATCAATTCCATTTGCCTCCTGAATTTACACTCTTGGTGATCTGTTACAGTCATTCACACTAAATCATGCAAGTCCTTGTTCGGATAAGCCCTCTGGAAGTTGGCCTTCAAGTTCCTAACAAAGTAACGGTGATAGGAAAACGGTTCCTGCCATGCATGCAAATTCTGTACAGAACTTAAAATACCTCCATGTCGATCAGATATTAGACAAATACCTAAACATTGTCTGAAAACGTGCACCTTCAAGTGGTTCAAAAATAATGTCCACGTCTCTTGGTTTTCATTGGCACAAATAGAAAATGCTATGGGAAATATACTTCCATTAGCATCTACCGCAACGATGATTAAAAACTTAATATCATACTTTCCATATACATGAGTGTCGTCTATGGATATTACTGGCCGATAATGCACAAAACCATCAATGGCTAGTTTAAATGTCCAGAACACATATCTGAAAATGTGTTTTGGTATTTCCGGACACCGCTCAAGCTTCTATTCAACAACAGTTCTGGGGTTAAAGTGTTGAACTGCGTCCATGTACCTGGGTATAGAGGTAAAGGACTTATCCCAGTTACCATAAACAATTTCAAATGCACGTTTGCGCCCGAGAAATGCCTTTCGTTTGGTAACGATTCACCTATATACCTGGTGGGCAGATGTTATACACTCTTTGATCTTGTACCTTATGGACGCTTCAATATATGGAACCAATACAAGAGAAAAAAAAGTCAACATTCAAGTTAAAATGATTCCAACTGAATGTGTCCATTTCATAATTGTGGGTGCCAATGTATTTATCACAATCCACATATTTGTTTTCAACTTTCTCGCATGCAGCATCCAATTACAACTTTGAAACCATCTTCAACAAATAACCTTGTATACTTCCGGAGATGACTCATGAACAACGATCTCACAACACTATTTTATGTTGTACATTTGCACCGCCCTGCTTAGGCTCGCTTTATCGGCAAAAAGCATGCCCTTTGACAGGATCGTTGCTCTAGATTCATCCCACATTGTTGTCCGAATTGCGTCAAGATCCCTTATGAGGGCGTCCACATCCGGTATACTTGGAAACTGATCAAGGTAGGAAATCTCGCTTGAATGAAACGACACATGGGACTTGTACACTCTTGGTCTAACGGGAGATGGAGCATGCTCCCTCGTCAAATAAGGTTTATCATTCTGGTCCTCATCATCATTACCCTCATCAGGGAAGGGTGTGTTATCTCCAGACTCATCAGCATTGTTGTCATAATCACTATTATCTTCCTGACTCTATGCATCTGCCAAATCCCGATTAAATATGTCGTCTTCGGGAAATTGAGTAAGGACATGACCTTCGAGTTGTTCGTTTTCACTGCACAACCAATCAAATAATGAGTTTCTCAAATTCATCCAAACTTTACATATAAACTTTATCACTTCACTTACAAATCGTAATGTGTTGATATACCATTATGCATATTATCCTGTTGATGATGACTCCCAGATTGACCACCATGATCTAACACACAAAAACTAGGCATATTCCAACTGTCCGTTGGTTCATAACTTGTAAAATTTATATCTGACTGATACCCCATATGGAATATATGAGTGTTAATATAAATTCAATACATAAAAATAAACATCGTAACATAAAGAAAAATTGAAGTTTATCACTCGGCTTGTGGATTATGTAAACTTGGGGAGAAATTATGTCGTTTCTCCTCATTCGCCCGTGGAGATAAGTTTATATCAGACTAAACTCTTTCACCCGGAACATGTTCGGCTAAAACTGTTGCAAAATAACCATCGGATGATTGAGGGATATCCCTACTTTGCGGAACCTCATTATTGCACACGTCTTCAGCCTTGACGTACATTTCCAACATTTTTATCATAAGAAGTTCCCGGTGTTTATCCGTAGTATTCAAAAAAAATGGCAGAGTTTCATCGTCTTCGATGTTAAACTCAGCATAACAAGCAACCCTTACGGAGTAACAAAATACAAATATCTTCTGGTTACTTTAATATTCACTGAACATTTGCTCACACTCATTTTTTTACATAACAACGATATCAATCTATCATACTTCATTGTAAGTGACAACTTAACATGACACTTTGGAGAACAACTATGCATACTGAGTTATTCTCCACCACAACCTCACCCCCATAATATAATGAAACCCTAATATTTCGCTCTTCAGACATTATGACAAAATGCAAAATAAATTAACGAACAAATATTTCGGAAGACTTGAAGGATCCTGAATGGATTTTTATCAAATTCTGAAACTCCTTAAATAAGAAAAAAAATCAGTCCAGGGGGTACAATTATTTGATGTGTAGCGCATGCATAATAGGCGTTATACCCATATGAATTATTGGTGGATCAGTTAAGTGTAGATGAATTATTGGTGGGCCACATTTTATATATAGCGCGGTTATTTTACCGCGCTATACCTTAACGAACAAATGTACCGTTAAGGTATAGAGCGGTGAATAACCGTGCTATATATAAAATGGTACCCATTTTTTTTTACCTATTTACGTCGCTTGAGTCCAAAAGAACCACACTTTAATTTCGGACTCATCGAATAGGCAATAGCCTAAGCATTCATATTCCAGCCCTATACAATTATTGTCTTTTCGAGATCTAACTTACCCTTTCAAGGGCTAATCTTTTCTTTTCAATCTTTATTACTTCTACCGCCTATTTGCTGCAATATCGTGATTAATGTCCTCATTCGGCATTGGAAGGATCGTTTAGTGTTACCAAAAAGAAAGACTTTTTTTCTCTCTTGACCGTTTGGTATGAAATACATAGTCATAAAAATGATATAAGAAATATTATTCAATAAATAATGGAGTACTCACATAAACGTCTAAAATAGTTTTCTCGCTACTCTTTTTTTCACTTTTATTTTTTCTATCGAAAGAAAAACAAAATAATAAAAGAAAATCAAGCGAGAGAATGAAGCCCCAACAACACACAAAGATATGCTAGAGACATAATCACTTGCCATTCAAAATGAGGCTCTTGACTAAATGCCAAATTGATTAAACCATCAGCTACGAATTAGCCTCCCTATAGATATGGGCAACAAAGACCATCCCGTTCCTAGCCAAGAGACTATGAATGTGATTGACAATATCACCTAACCCTCTCTTCGTTGATTTTCTCAAGATCTTAAACCCGACATCAGAGTCCTAAACGAGACTTGAACAAAAATGGTTTAATGCTTTCAGTTTTGACATCTATGACTGAAAAATAAGAACTAGTTGTTCCAAAAGAAACTACCATTTGTACTAAAGAGGGGATCGATTTTTTTCATAGTTCCTGCGTAATATCTACTTCCTTCATTTTGGGGTTCTTTCAATTTTAGTGGCTATTTGTTCTCAATGATGAAAGACAAAAAGTAGAAACAGTCAAAAGTTAAAAGGTTTGAGTAATTTTATCTTGGAGAGTTTCTGAGGAATTTATAACGAGCATGTCGAAAAGGAATCAAACAAAAGGAATTTCGTAATGTACCCATTAGTGCCACAACTTAACAAGTTCATCTTCTGCAACAACATGGGCTCAACGAATGTCTATCCTAAAGCAAATTCCCAACATCCATACTAATACCTAAACTCTTAAGTTATCACACTTCTTTTCTTGTAATATACTTGTGACTACCATACTACCCAAGAGAAACGGTTATAAAGCTACTTTCACGACACACTTATAATTACCCTGCTATCAACATCAGATAAGAAGTTAAAAGAGTCTTTGCTTTTATAAGTTGCTTGAGTGTCACTTTAAAGAGGCAACAGGAACTTGCCACTCGCATCAGAAGGCACTTCTGACTTTGGAGCCAATATCTAGGGCAACAAACAACTTCTTTTCATACAATTACCCAAAAATTGACCTTACTATATAAAGAGGTCAGACCCATGACATCCATGGAGTATTAGACATTTAGACTCAAGGAAACCATGCTGAATTTACATATAGAAAAAAGTAAATGAAAGTCCAAATCAACATCGTGCGTCCAACACCGTGCTCCTTGTCCACAAAGACACAACTGTTGAATTTCAACAGTTGATTTTACCAAAAAAAATCAAACTTCTTCCGCAATCCAGCTGACAAGAAATTATTTCCCCCTAAATAGAGAAAAAAATAAATTAAGTGAGAAAAATAGCAGGATTGTCCTACCAGGGAGGAAGACAGATGGAATAAGAGGTTTCGTGTCAGCAGTATTAAAAGCTACTACTAGTATTTGTTAATTAACTATGCACTAGGTATAGAAATGAGTCAATAACATACGTGTTCATCATCAATGTGATATTATCTCCTTTCAGAAGAATCCACCTTGCACAGGGAACAAAGATATTTAGAGACAAAAAGCACAGAAGAAGTATGTTTTTCCTTGTTATTTTTGGGGAAAACAAGGCTACGCCTTAGGGAGAAATTTTGTTATCCACCCAACTGCTTTCTACTTTTCTTCTTCACATTAACTTCCTCAGCATCATCTAGAACCAAATTCATGTACTCATCAAAGCCCTAAACAATAAAACCAAATTATGTCTCCGTCAACAAATCCAAGCCCAAGAAAAGATCTTGAGGCATAAGCAAAGTTTGCGGCAATAATAGTACTCCTAAATTCTCCCTAGTCCTCCGATGTTATAACTCTAGCCAAAAGCACATAGTGTAGGTGTCTCATGCAAAAGCAATAATTCAGGGGCATCCAGCAAAACTCATTTTTTAATCTGCTGGCAGAGAACATGTGCAAGCAACCTTTATCAAAACTAATTCACACAATGACCTAGGAAATAATCAAATACTAATTCTAAGAGGTTTAAGACAAAACATGCTTTTCTCCGCCCTTTGGGCTACACTACCATAAAATTGAATTTAATCGACAAGGTTAAAGCTCTTCTAACACAAGGCTATACAGTGTGGATACGTTTTTGTAGCGTTGCTTCAGAGAATTTCTTTTTGCTTTTTTAAACTACGAGGACTCCAGTGTATCCCAAGTTCAAGTATAAACTAGCATTGCCACAAAAAAAGAAGAAAACTAAAGTTGTTTGTCAATTACCTAGATGTCAATTACAAGCTTGCTATAGGAACAAAAGGTATTATGACAACAATTACGCTAGATGCTTTGTACTATTTATATTGCAGTTCACCAAAAATAACGGCTACATGACGTAAAAACACAATTAGTTGATTGTTAAAAGAATATGAGCTTAAACTGCTTTTCGCCTTTCTGAACTATCAATCAGCTGGATTTTTTACCTTGCCTTGCCCAAAGAACTTCAGGTGATATATCCAGCTTAGTTGGGAATTTAGCCTTAGTATGTCCAAATTATGCGCCTTTATTATCTCAAAATCATTTTTCAATGATAAATCCTCACAGTCATAAATTTCTAACCTTGTCCGCTCCTACAAAACCAGATACTGAAATCTAAGAAGCTTCACTCAAAATCAAAAAGGAAAAAAAATTACAATTCCAAAAATCCATACCTAAAAAAAAAGGAATTGCCCTTAAATTCTAAGCTGAATTTTATCTGAGAAATAACCTACTACTGTTAAAAGCATGCACTAGAATTTGTGCCAAGGAAAAAAAATAATACTGCTCAGCAACTAAGAGAATGAACCATAAAGTAATGGGCACAAACAGTGGTAAAAGTTAATAATTCATAAGAAAAAAAACATAAATCTTCATTCTTCTATACAAATAAATAAATAAAAAACATACAATAATACGTCATTCAATCCTCAGATCCTTCTGCTCGAATAGCCATATCTGAATACGAGCTTTCTGCAAAATAATTTCCACATCAATTATAATTCAAACAGTAACTGAAAATTAATAACATAATAGTTGAACTGAGAAAAATAAATTAAGCATAAATAAGAGGCGTATGAGAGTAAACTTACACTCTGAAGAAACCTGAAGATAAGGTTCTGTAAAAAAAAAAAAATCCCTAGTTAGTGCAAAAGTGGAAATATTAAAGTTATAAATCGCTCATACAAGAAAAATTGGGAAGAAGGAAGAAACTTACAATGGGTTGGGTCATAATCCTCTGTACTTTGGTGCTAGCCATAGCTGCTACTCCTGTTTCTCTCACGAGTCACTCTTCCTCTCTGATCTCACGGAATGAAGCAAAAATCTAGTTAGGAAATACTACTAAAACCATAATGTTTAATTTGTGAATAGAAATGTCGGGTAGTGCCCGAATTACACTACCAGTGATGAATTCGGGTTTGGGGTGTGTTCATGGTTTGATGTGGTTTTCACTTAAGAGAAGGAAAGACTAATTCAAGAAGGAAAAAAAATAAACTAAACTAATTAAGTTAGTTAAAATATTTTAAACTAATACTATAAATTTATTGGTTTTGTTTTTGTTGATTTTTTTATTTGCGTCAATGTAACGATTAGTTTTAATCTCCATATAATATTTATAACGCAATCAAAATGAATTTGGTGTGCCAAAAACTTAAAAATTTTAATACTCAAATTGAAAAACAAAAAAGAAGAGTTAATTCAAATGCTAACGAAGCCAAGAAGGATACACAAAGATAATTAATTATTTGTAATTCTTGCTTAAGTTCTAAACATTCAGCTTTGTCGATCTCTTTAAGTACTTCAACTACTTCTTATGTTTATAATTAATTAATTCTGATGTTTGGCAGTCCTTTGTGCCCTCAGTTAGTGAATTATCATTATTATGTTATTTTTATTGATGATTTCACTTGATACACATGGATTTATCATATTCGTCATAAAAGTGATGTCATATGTTGTTTTACCCATCTTAAGCTTCTTATTAAAAATCAATTTGGTGGGATTATTAAGGCATTTCGTTCAGACTCAAAGTTTTTCCTTTTTCTCCTTTCTTCGTTCGCATGACATTCATTATCAATTGTCTTGCCTCCACACACCTCAGCAAAATAGTGTAGCTAAGCGTAAGTACCGTCATATTACCAATGTTGCTTACACTTTACTTTTTCATGCACGTGCTCTTCTTTCTTTATGGGTTGAAGCTTTTCTTACTGTTGTTTATCTTATTATATAATTGCCTTCCTTCTCCCTCTCTAGCTAAGTTCTCGCCCTGTGAGAACATATTTGGGGTTCCACCTGACTACACCACCTTAAAATCTTCTGGGTATTTTTATTTTCCAAATTTGCATCCTTGTCGTTCTCACAAACTTGACTCTCATTCTTCTTCTTGCGTGTTTTTAGGGTACAGTTCTAATCACAAGGGATATCAGTGTCGATGTTTTGGTACTAACAGTGTTTATGTTAGTCACTCTGTTTGCTTTATTGATTATTGTTTTTCCCATACACATTTATCTGCTTTCCTATATCCTTGTCCTTGTATGCCTCGTATCCTCCTCCCTGTACATGCTGCATTACATAGTCCTACACCTACACCAAGGTATACTAGTTCTGCCACTACCTCTGTGTCCACCTCTTATTCTGTTGAATTTCATAGTTTGTCTTCCATTCCTCCTAACTCCTTAGATTCCCCGTCCTTATTGTTATCTAGTACAGTTTCATCTCATATATAAACCTTCATTATTGAGCCATCAATTTCCATTTCTGATTCTACTCGTCCCATGGTTATTCCATCTAAGTGTGGAGTGGTTAAATCAAATCCTAAGTATGCTCTTAATTTAATGTATTTGGCTAATTTGCCTGTTGAGCCTACTTGATTCAGCTCTGCAGTTAAGGATGCCAGATGGCAAAGTGTTGTGGCAGAAGAGTTCAATACCTTACTTGCAAATCAGACGTAGTCTCTTGTTTCTCGTCTATCTGGTGTTAATGTTATTGGTTGCAAATGGGTCTATCAAGTTACATAGAAGTCTGATGGCTCTTTTGATCGTTGTAAGTTAAGATTGGTGGCCAAGGGTTATACTCAGGCACCTGGTGTGGATCATAGTAAGACTTTTAGTCCCGTTGTTCATCCCACTAGTATACATCTGAAACTCTATATTGCTCTCTCTCGTAGTTGGTATATTCATCAGTTTGATATGAAAAAATACATTTGTTAATGGTTATTTGCATGAGTCTGTCTATACGGAGCAGCCACAGGGGTTCATTGATTCTCTCCGACCAGGCTATGTTTGCAAACCACATAAGGCATCATATAATCTCAAGCAGGCACCTCATGCATGATTTAGTCAGTTTGGTTCTTTTCTATTATCACATGTGTTTCAGAATAGCCGTGCAGGTTCATTTATATTTGTTTATTCATCTGGTGGTCAATATCTTATCGTGTTATTATATGCGGATGATATTGTACTTAGTGGCTTCAATCATAGCTTAATATCTCGGTTTTCTAGATTACTTAACTTTGAGTTTTTTATTACTGATCTTGGTGATATTCATTACTTTTTGGGTATTCGTGTCACTTGGTTGGCAAATGGTTTGCATCTCTCTCATAGTAAGTACGTTTGAGATATTCTTGATCGTGTAGGTTTGTTACAATCCAAACATGTCTTCACTCCATCTTCTTCTCGATCTGTCACTACTAAAGGCTCTACTGTTGTTGATTGTACTTTATACCGTAGTTTGGTGGGTACTTTACAGTATATGATTCTGACTCGATCAGACATTGCTTTTGCAGTAAATACAACTAGTCAACATTTACATAATCCTAATTTTGCCCGCTTTGCTGATGTTAAACACATTTTGCGTTATATTGTTGCTACTCTCGATTTTGAGTTGTTGTTGAAATTGATTTCTACTTATTCTCTTACTGCGTATTCAGATTTTGACTGGGCTGGTTGTCCTAATTATCATCAGTCTACCACTGAATCCTTATTTTCTTTGGTGCAAATCTCATTTCTTGGTCTCCTAAAAAGCAACATGTTGTCTCTTGCTCTAGTACTACGGCGGAGTATCATGTCATGGCTCACACTGTAGTTGAGGTATTATGGATTCAACAGTTGCTATGAGACTTGCATATTTTCCCTCTGATGTGCCACTCTTCTTTTGTGATAATGTAAGTGCTTTATATTTTACGATGAATCCTATATATTATTTCCATACAAAGAATTTTGCAGTTGATTTTCACTCTGTAGGGGAACGTGTAGCCTCTGGATCTATCCTTGTTCGTTATCTTCCAATAGAGTGCCAACTAGCTGACATTCTTACCAAGGGTCTGTCCTCTCACCGATTTAAGACTTTTTGAGACAATCATTGCTTGTTCCCACACTCGATTGAGAGGGCGTGTTGATATACATATATATTTTACCATATTAGCCTAGGAGTTGTTGTATGTTACCTTTCTAATTAAGGGTATTCTTACCTTTTATATTTATGAATTGCTTTGTAAATATAATGACAACCCCAAATATTATTATGGGGCTTTATTATATCAAAATATTGGAATAAATAAACACATAAGAAGATCAATTTTGTTAATTATGTATACAAGTGGATCTTAATTTTTTTTCTCTAACCAAATAGAAAAAGCTAGAGTTGAAAAAATCAATATTTGTATGTTGTTTTTCTTTGTCACCCAAAGAGTCCAAATATTAAACCTCCTTAGACTTTTAAAGCTTAAGGCAATATTAGTAAAAAAAAAATATCCTGAGACTGTGAGCACTTCAACCATTTAGTGATCAACCTTTAAACACCATTTCTTTCCCAAACCGCCCATTAGTTTGTGGGATAAACACAATATCGAGTCTTATGGATTTCATCGGACTCCAAGACTTTGATCTCTTTCATTTGTTCTTCCACTGAAGAGGCTTTTCTTTTTTGATGTAAGTTAACACTACCATTGAATATGGAATATATACCATTAAAGCACTAATAAGGATAAACATTTTGGGTCTGACACCAATGAAAAAAATATCAAATTGTGATTCCGTGATCTTGAATGATTTTGGTTCTCTTATTCGTTACTATTTATTCTGTTGTTTCATGACAAATTTAGATGGAATATTTTCTATATTTGTTGATATTCTGATAGGTCTTTGTGGCGAAGAAGGGTGGAGGGTACATGGGGGAGAGAGCCCTCCAAAAATACATGGAGCTCTTTACTTAAATCTTGCTTTCTGTTATGAAATAACAACTGTAAAGAAATAAACTGAAGACAAGTATAGATAGAGAGAGATTGATATCTTATTTAATTTTCAAACTGATGAAATAATAAAATGAAATCTCCTCTATTTATAGAAGAAAGGAAGTTGTTGTGTAAGTTGCTACTGCAAGCTTCTGCGTAAGCTGCTGTGTAAGCTGCTTGTAAGCCGCTAACGCAAGCTGCTGTGTAAGCTACTGTGTAAGTTGCTTGTAAGTTTCTTGTAAGCTGCTATTGTACTAGATGTAGATAATCTTCTACCGGGGGTAATGTTTATCCATAACTGAGTACCAAAATGAGAAGCTTATGACAATCCATAATATATATATATATATATTTATAACACTCCCCCTTGGATGTCCATTAAAAGATAATGTGCCTCGTCAAAACCTTACTAGGAAAAACCCAGTGGGAAAATTCTAGTGAAGGAAAAAGAGTACACTTATTTAGTAATACGCATTTCCAGCTGCCTCACTAAAAACCTTACAAGAAAAACCTTATGTGAAAAAAACTTAGTAAGGGAAAAAGAGTGCAGCACGTATTTCACTCCCCCTGATAAAGACTCTGTGTAGGAGAAGAGCCATATCTTGCTAGCAAATTAGCAGAAATGTTGTGTCATGCCTTGTAGCATTAGCAAGATACATTAGTGCACTAATTGCACTGAGATAGGGTACTTCGGGACCAAGGAGTTCCTCATCATCTTCTGGAGGTCGGAACAAATCCTTATTTACTTCAAGTGATAGAACATGGTGTACTCAATGAGTGCGCTTTGTCCATGTAAAAGCATTTTAAGGCCCTTTCTGTATAGGAAAATTGATAGATAAAGATCTCGTCTGCTAAATGTTCAATTTGCAGACCAAGACAAAGTTTTGTCTATCCAAGATCTTTCATTACAATTTCTTTCTTAAGATATTCAATTGCTTTTTGGAGCTCTTCTGGATTTCCAGCAAGATTTATGTCATCAATATAAACAACAAGTATAACAAATTCTGATGATATTTTCATTATAAAAATACATGGACAAATGACATCATTTATGTAACCATCTTTCAGCAAATATTCACTGAGGCGATTATACCGCATGTGCCCAGATTACTTTAAATCGTACAAAGATATTTGTAATCTGATTGAGTACATATCCTGAGATTTTGAATATGCTTCAGGCATTTTAAATCCTTCAGGGATCTTCATATAGATTTAATCAAATAAGTCATATAGGTTATGACTTGCATTTAAATGGCATGACATCTTCAGGTGTCTAGACTGCATGTCCGATCCTCACAATCTTTTATAATATTGTGCACTATATTGTATCAAATATACCATCGACGATCATTTCATATCGGTTCTTAAACGACATAACTTGTTGAGATCTCATCACTTTCCTTATTTCAGGTACCTGAACCTCTTCTGGAGTTTCATGAAATGTTATGTCGTGGGCTCTTCTAGAGCTCATTTCCTCCTTATTATGATCATTTTGATCATTTGTTCCTATCCTTTTCAAGGATTGTTACCTTTGGAACCAATTGGTCTACCACGCTTCATGCGTACAGTAAACTCCATCCTTCAGGGGCTTTAATTTTAATAGGAGCATTCACAGCTGAAATATGATATTTAATTATGGATCAACAAATGCATCTAGCATTTGACTTGAATTATCTTCTGAGTGAGGATCATACTAATGATAATTCGATTCATAAAGCATATTTTTCAGCTGTTTATTCCATCACCCAAATGTTAGAAAAACTAACATATATCCCCAATATTCTTTGGAAAACATATCTTTGTGCATTGTGGTAGAGAAATTAATCATATACCACACATCAAAAGATAGTAGTAAAAATATTTGGTTTCTGATCCTAAACCAATTGTGAGGGGAGGACTTATCATATATTATTGGCCTGATGCATACAAGTGCTGCTATATGCAATTTAGAAAATCTTAGACCAACACATGAGGTTTTGTTCTCATAAGCGATAATTTAGCCTTTAATAGGAGGTATTCAATGCTAAACTAGCTTGGATATAAACCAACATCATCAAGATCAATTATCTTGATTCCATAATCTGAAAGTTATGCTCTTAATTGATAAAAGCAATTTCAAATGCCAAACTGCAGGTTGACAATAATCGCACATGTAACCATCTCATATATACATCTATAAGTGGTTCATACGATAGGTGAATGGGCCCATATTCACCTTTTATATAGTTCAGATTAGGGTCTTAGTCCCAACTTTAGCTGGTATAATCAATTTATTATGAGAACAAGCAACACAAGAGAATTCTTGAAGAATCTTCTAGTTCTTCAGTATATGCTTATCTGAATTCTCAAATAGCTCATCTAAAAATGGCAAATGGAAACTTCAGGTTTATCATGGCATGTGCTATCTCTTAGTAAACTTCTGGTTTACTATAGCATAAACTTTTGCATTAGTAAACTTCTGATTTACTGTGGCTACTTAGCAAATTTCTGATTTATTGTAGCTACTTTTGCCTCAGTAAAACTTCTGGTTTACTGTGACTGCTTTTGCATTAGTAAACTTCTGGTTTACTGTGATACATGATGTAGTACAAATTAAAGAATAAGGCGGGTAACTTCGCACATACATATTATTTTACCCCCTATGATTGTGGAAACATTAAGATCTTCAATCGTCCAGTCATTTGTAGTCTTAATATGATATCTATTTGTATTAGTAAACTTCAGGTTTACTACAACATATGTTTGACCATAATCATATAATATGAATGACATATTTGTATATAAGCTCTTCGAGAACCTTCGTTTATCATCCACAATCTAATATTTATCAGACACTACTTGTGTCATGTGTCTTCTAGACAAGCAGTTAGCTCTTCAGAAGTTATTGATACATTTTGTACTATCAAATATTGCTCAGACACTTATGGTATCATGAGAGAAAGTCGTAATCAAATAAATAATATAAAGACAATTCTAAATTCTAAATGCAAGAAATTAAGAATTTCAGTAATTTTACCACCAACTTTGTGACGAATGTCTCCTTCAGGGAGAAATGCCATTAACATCTGAATATTTTATATCTAAGCGGCAACCACATAGTCATACATCCTTCAGGGAAAGATATATGGGTTGTTCTTTCCTTCGGGGAACTCAATGACTAACCATAATATATTAATGTGGTGCAGTAGAAAGCATTATACAAGAATGCATTTGCCTTAGAATGATACTTAATAAAATTTCCAAGATATTTTACGTACAATAGGTACGTGCGGCAATGATTTTTATGCCACAAAATAATATTTATATCCTCTGTTATTCTAGCTCTTCAGGAGGTGAGTAGAGGTATTTCTTCACTCACTCCAGGGAATGAAAATGTGCTTAAAAAATAACTTTGAATAGCTCGTTATTTTGTTTAAGCATGGAAAGACACACTTTCATTATATTTTCCTACTTCAGGAGGAAATTTCAATTGTGTTACTTCTTCAGGAGAAAATTTAAAATACGAAATATTGAGTATATATTCTCTCAATCATATTACCTCTTCTGGAGGTGAATTGTAATATATTTACATAAAGAGCGCGTTCATATATTGTCACATTCACTTCAGGAATGGATTAATATTTATCAAAAGTTCTTATCCTTCAGGGAATGGAACATAATTATCTGAACGTGCATTAACAACATCACATTGTGATACTTCAAACCTCTTTTAAGATATTTGCTACTTCAGGAGCAAATCGAGGCATGTACGTAGTATGGAGAATTTTTCTCTTACTTATCTTCAATTGTAACCATAACGAGCCTAAATTATCACTTCTGGTGGTCATAGGCATATACCACTTCTGGTGGTTAACAAAACTTAGTTACAATGAGATATACAAAGTATTGCCACTTCTGGTGGTCGTACTCTGTTAGAGTTCAAGTGAACCATAAAATTAAGTCATAACAAGACTTAGGAAATATGCCACTGCCGGTGACTATATATTTTTTGAAAACTTCCATAATTAGCCATCAATAGAGATGAAAATCATGGTCCCTTCTCGTAATATTTTTCTTCAGGAACAAATTTATGGCATGAACTGCTTATTGAACCAATTGGGCTCCTTAGGACCAAAGAACAAAAATCATACTGTTAGTAGCAAGAAACAAGAATGTCTGTATGAAAGAAGTACTAACCTTTTGAGTAGAATTCTTAATTATGGCGATTGGATCTGATTTATATCCATAGACTTTCGCTAACTCAACTCAAAAAGTAGTTAGTGTTAAGAAATATATGAAAGAGCAAAAATTTAACGTCACAAGTCCTTTGTTACAAACCTACTTCAAGATAGCAAAGCAACAAGGGAAAATAATTTGTCGTTCATAAAGACAAAGTGGTATAGTAAAACCTTTAAGCCAAACATGAAATTATTTTCATGCTTACTTTGCTAATATGGAAATAAAATAAGCGAGAACCGATGCCTTCGGACGAGGATAACTACGTCTTTCAAAGTATGTGCTCAAGGCAGAGTCTCGTGCTGATAAAGTGTTATGAAATAACAACTGTAAAGAAATAAACTGAAAACAAGTATAGATAGAGAGAGATTGATGTCTTATTCAATTTTCAAACTGATGTACATAATGAAATGAAATCTCCTCAATTTATAGAAGAAAGGAAGTTGATGTGTAAGCTGCTGTGTAAGCTATTGTGTAAGCTACTGAAAGCTGCTGTGTAGGCTGCTTGTAAGTTGCTTGTAAGCTGCTACTGTACCAGATGTAGATAATCTTCTACCGTGGTAATGTTTATCCATAACTGAGTATCGAAATGATAAGCTTCTTCAGGAAGCTTATGAACATCCATAATACGTATTTATAACACTTTCAACATATGTACAGTGTACTGTTTGTTCTTTAGAAGTTAGATATTTCAATTTTTAGTCTGATATACTTAATTTTATATTAATTTTCTAAAAAAATTTGTTGGCATAATATTTAATTACTTTTTATCTAAATTTATTTATAGCCATAGCTCTAAATAAAGATAAACTATATTTCGATCTAAACCGTACATTATTAAGAACATGAGCTTTTAAGTGAAAAGTCAAATCTCGAAATTATCCCTTATATTCTGATCTAAACCGTACATTATTAAGGCCTCATTTGTTTACACTTAATAGATGTCTGAATCTTAATCATTCAGATCTCAGACATTAAGTACGTTTGTTTTAGTCTAATCTTCATTATTCATATCTTAATCATTAATTGTCCACTTAATGAGTCTGAATATGTCTGTTCCATAACAGAGACTTAATTTTATTAAGATTCTATCATTCACGTTCATTATTAATTGTCGACACCGCCTGTCACACCTCCTTTTTTCACCCGGTAAGGGTAATAAAAGAGTTTTTCCAATTTAAGTGACATTATTTGATTTTGGGATTTATTTTATTTATTCAGAGTCACCACCCAGATTTACAGTGTTCCGGGATACCATTTATTTAAAATTCCAAAATCGAGGAATTTTGACTCTGTTAAATTGTCTGCGAACCAGAAATCCGAGTAAGGAATTATGTTAACCCGGGAGAAGGTGTTAGGCATTCCCGAGTTCCGTGGTTCTAGCACGGTCGCTTAATGATTAAACTTGGCCTAAATTATCTAACTACTTTTTTTTTTGGGACCTAAGTACATTTCTTTTTTATCTTTTACCGCTTCTAATAAATTATCTTGAGACGAGTCACGCATACGTGTACTCATTTTATTTAGTTCGCTAAAAATCATGTCACGCGTATGTGTACACAATTTATCGCGCTCAAATTATTTAAGAAAAATTTAGCCAAAATCACGCGAACACGTACCTTGGTTTTATTTTTTAAACATCGGCGCTTAAATCATGTCACGCATACGTTTACACAATTTGTCGCACTTAATTATTAAAATAAAAACTTAGCCAAAATCGTGCGAACGCGTACCTTATTTTTGAGAATTATAATCATGTCCCGCGAACGTGTATATAATTTGTCACGCTTAATTAATTTTAAGAAGGTTTGGCCGAAGTTGCGTGAACGCATACCTCCATTTATTTTAAAAATCGTAACTATGTCACGCGAACATGTACATAATCACTACCACTAATCACGTTCAAAAGTTATTGATTCTTAAACGTAACTAGGATATGAAACATGTATCATTAAGACAACCGAAACGTTCAAGTCAAGAAGAATCGATCTCGAAGCCATCAAGTAATCCACACTTACTAATGAATCAGAGAATAAAGTTTCTATTTACCTGCTATGCGTACATGGAATTAAGAACTCCAAATTATCAATATATACAAATGGCACTTGTGGTGTACGAACACTGCAAGAGATTGTTGTACAAAAAGTAGTGTAGATTATACTTTATAGGCATATGTAGGTTCCACTTCTCTTTGGCAAATCACGTAAAGCTTTAACTAGTGGACAAGAATCTGTCAGCTTAAGTGGCCATTTTCTTGCCGTGTTCTAATTAATTGTTAATAAACTCTATTTTTGTTCCACAAAGTTATAACAAGAGGATTAGTTAAACCTTAGAAACAATGTTAAGGAAAATCTGAAACTGATGCATATATATATATATATATATATATATATATATATATATATATATATATATATATATATATATNAAAATCTGAAACTGATGCATATATATATATATATATATATATATATATATATATATATATATATATATATATATAACTCCAGGACTAAAATACCTAAGCAAGTTCCATTTAAAGCATAAACTAACATTTATTTAACATTAAGAACTCAAAATTTCAATAATATTAATACTTAATAGAGAATCACTAATGAATCAACTTATTTACTCAAATTAATCTCATGAATCACTTGAGATAACACATAAAGAAGACTCACAATGACAAACATTTAAGCACAAAATTATTCATCCAAAAAAAAAGCAAATCCTAAGATTCATGAATTGAAAAACCCGATGAAATAAGAAAATGGACCTTCTAGCAAACTTTCTTCAATATATTGATAAACAAAACTCTCCAAGCAAGCTAGATAATACAACATCAAGTCGAGCCTCCATGATGAATCAAATACACAAACAAAAGCCTTGAATCAGACGCCTCACCTAAACTCGAATGGAACTAGTTTGAGGTCGAGTTTGATGATTGGTTTGGAGTAGTTTTAATGGAGAATTTGGGGCTGGTTTTTGACGATGAACAGGACACTTTAGACGGCTTTTTTTTTGCTGCGCTTTTCAGAGTGATTTCAGCTGTGGGTTTTGAGTGATTTTGGACTTGATTTTTAGCTAAAACATGCTGCATTTTTTTTGGCCGAAATTTGTTGGATTTTGGTACCGTTCGGCATATGTTTTTTGGTGCACTTTAGGGTGGGATTGAGTTGGTTTTTTGCAATGTTTTGAACAATATATATATATATATATATATATATATATATTTTTTTTTTTTTTTTTTTTTTTTTTTTTTTTTTTTTGCTTTCTTCAACCTTTTTTTTTTCTTTTTGCTTTCTTCAGCATTTTTGTTTTGTTTTTCCTTTTCCTCTTCTGTCCGTCTTTCCTCTCTTCTTCTTCTTCTTCTTCTTCTTCTTCTTCTTTTGTTTTTCTTTGTTTTCTATATATAATATTGTGTGTGTATATGATATTAGATTGAGGGGATAGTTGGGATGCGGGAGTTGGGATATGAGAGGTGGATGTGTGCAATATGAAGAGTGGGGAGTTAGGCTAGAAAAGTGGGGATAATGAGTTTAGTAAAAAAAATAAAAAATAATAAAAAAATTAAATTTAAAAAAAAAACTTCATCTATTAAATTTCATTTTTTTAAAGATAAATTAAATTATAAAGATAAGAAGATTAACTAAAAATTTCTTATATAATAGGAAAATTAAATATTTACATATACTTTTAATGATACTAAAAAAGATTCTACAGTTTACTTACTAAAATTATAATTAAAAGAAATCATATATTTTTTTTGTAAATTTTCATTTTCTCTTTACAAATAGAAATAAAAATATGTTCTATAAGTGTGTGTATTAAGATTAGACCTAAAGAATTATTTACATTAAAATAGTATATTATTTGGGTGTGGTAAAAAATTAGTTATTCACACCGCCAACCATTATCAACTACGATCATGCCACCACCACCACACTCAACCACCACCACCACCATAATCGACTACCACCCCCCGCCATCTCCACCACTCCCACCACCATCATTCTCAACCACAAACAACACTCATCCACCTCAACTTACCACAACAACCATCCCATCACCGTCAACAAACATAATCGGCACTGCCCATCATTATAAACTACCACCACCCACCACCACCTTCCTCAATCACAATTATCGCCACCACCCCTCATTATTAACTATCACCACTCACCACCGCCATCCTCAATCATAATTGCCACCACTACTAATCACCACTAGCTACTACCCTGAACCACCACCATCAATCAAACCTACCACCAACCAGTGCCTCTAGTCGGCATTCACAAGCACCACTATTAGCCATCACCACCAGTAACTGCTATATTTTTTAAAAAATTATATATTTTATTGATAGAATATTAGATTAATTAATATTTTATTTAAATTTTATGTTTATTAATTTTCAAATAAAGATAAATTTTGTACATTCAGATGTTAAGAATCAAACAGTCTTAATCATTTAGTATTTTATATTTTAATACACAATTTAATATTCAGATATGTATTTAGATTCAAATATTTTAATCTTAATACACCATATTCAGACGGCTAAATCTTAAAAAAAAACAAAAAAATAAATGAGGCCTAAGAACATGAGCTCTTAAGTGAAAAGTCAAGTCACAGAAATTATCCCTTACTAATTTTTTAAGAAAAATGACCCCTTGGCTATATATTTGTTTGAAAACAAAATTAACCTGTCGCCCTTTCTCCTTGCGGTCCTCGGCAAGCAGTGTCATTCTAAAGATCATTTTCCTAACACTTGCACCGATTGCTTTCCCTCATCTTTAAAATCAGAAACCCCATGCCAATTCCGCTCACTCTGCTACAGCAACAGGCTAAATCCTAGGTGATATCTGTCCCTTGCAAAGTCGATTTGTAAGTTGGTTGTCAATTTTATACTGATTTTCTTATGTGAATACCTTAATCGTTTTCTGAATTTTAGTTTGCAAATTCTTAAAACTGAGATATGTTGTTTGAGAATTTTGAGATACTAGCATCTAATTCAGTTTTAGTTTTCACGGCTTTTGCCCTTACTTTTCTATGTTTCTCTTTTGCTTTGTTTAATATGGTTATTGCTGCAATTTGTCAATATGACTTGTACATGTGCTTTATAATCTTCATAACCCATTCTTTTATTTATGATTTAAATGGTTAGCCTGGTGTGTACATGGAGAAGAAAAAGGTCCTGGGGTTAAAATTTCTTAGCAAAGATTTTGGTGGGACAGAAGACGATTCTTGCATTACAGATTCATCCAAGTGCATCAGTTTTGGATGTATTTATTTGTAAATTGGTTTAAATTGTCATAAATTTATAGTTGGAAATAGTTCCCTTTGCTTTTTATTCGAGGTTTTAATATGTTAAAACATCCAAGAAAAAAGATTTTCTAGCAGAACATGAAATACCCACAAGATGAAACGATATCAATATCAGGAATAACATATTGTTTTCACATACCTTTCGGGTAAGAGCTAGGTTACCGAGAAGAGAAGGGGATTGAATAATTATAATAAGATTTGGGTTTGATTTTCTTATGTTGGTTAGCTGAATTAGCACTTTATTTTGTAACCGACTAGAGATATTATTACTCGTGTGATTTTGAAGCATTAATTATTTACAATAATTCATATCTTGAGGATTATGTTCGCGATTTTCATGTAACTCTACATTGTGGATTGTGTTTACCTTCTTTCTGTTGTCTTTCTGTTGTCTTTAGTTTGATGTGAATGATATTACACACTCTCCAAAAGATTAAAATAAATCTTTCGTAAAATAGTAGTTTTGGTCCCTAAATTGGCTGTTGGACTTCTTTTGTTTGAAAATGGTTGTATGGTTATTATGACTGGCGGTCCTTAAAAATTCCTGAGTCCTGAATTTTCCAAAAAACTCTTAGAATTCTTGAAGGGAGACTTTATAAGGGAGGCTGCGAGACAGGTGTTAGGGGTCTCGACGGGCGTCTCTGGCGGGCATAAAGGAGACTGGTGGTGGAATGAAGTAGTCCAAGGTAAAGTGGAAGCGAAGAAGGCGGCGTACCTGAAGTTAGTAGGGAGCACAGGTGAGGAGGACGGGAGAGCGTGCAGGGAGAGGTATAAGGTAGCTAGGAAGGAAGCTAAGCTGACGGCCACAGAGGCTAAGATTGCGGCTTATGGTCGTATGTACGAGGAACTGGGGAAAAAGGCAGGGAGGAGAAGTTATTCCGGCTGGCCAAGACGAGAGAGAAGAAGGCTCGGGATTTGGACCAAGTGAGATGCATCAAGGACGACGATGGTAGAGTATTGATGGAAGATGCCCAGATTAAGAGTAGATGACAGACTTACTTTCATAAGCTTCTGAATGAAGAAGGGGATCGAGATATTGTGCTAGGTGAACTGGAGTATTTCGAGAGTCACCGTGACTTTGGGTACTGCAGGCGTATCAAGGTTGAGGAGGTCGTGGGAGCTATGCGTAAGATGAGTAGGGGCAGAGGGACTGGGCTAGACGAAATTCCGATTGAATTTTGGAAGTGTGTGGGTAGAGCATGCTTGGAGTGGCTGACTGAGCTGTTTAATGTTATTTTGAGGGCGAAGAGGATGCCGGATGAGTGGAGGTGGAGTACGGTGGTTCCATTGTATAAGAACAAAGGTGATATTCAGAGTTGTAACAATTATAGGGTATCAAATTACTGAGTGATGCCATGAAAGTTTGGGAGATGGTGGTTGAAGCGAGGGTGAGGAGGACATTGTCTATATCCGACAACCAGTTCGGGTTTATGCCGGGTCGTTCTACTACGGAAGCTATATACCTTATTAGGAGGTTGGTGGAATAATACAGGGAGAGGAAGAAGGATTTGCACATGGTGTTTATTGATCTAGAGAACACGTATGATAGGGTTCATAGAGAAGTTCTCTAGAGATGCTTTGGAGGCAAAAGGTGTGTCGGTTGCCTACATTAAGGCGATTAAAGACATATATGATGGGGCTAAGACTCGGGTTAGGACAGCAAGAGGCGACTTTGAGCATTTTCCGATTGTTATGGGGTTACACCAAGGTTTTGCGTGGAGCCTGTTCTTATGTGCCCTGGTGATGGACGCGTTAACACACCATATTCAAGGGGAGGTGCCATAGTGTATGTTATTCACTGATGGCATAGTTTTGATTGATGAGTCGCGAGCCGGTGTTAACGAGAGGCTGAAGGATTGGAGACAGGCTCTTGAGTCTAAGGGTTTCAAGTTGAGCAGGACGAAGATGGAATACTTGGAGTGTAAATTCAGCACTGAGCCGAGGGAAGTGGGCGAATGTGAGGCTTGAATCACAGGTCATCCCAAGTAGAGACAGTTTCAAGTACCTTGGGTTGGTTATCCAGGGGGGAGGGGAGATCGACGAGGATGTCACACACCGTACTGGGCTGGGGTGGATGAAGTGGAGGTTAGCATTTGGAGTCCTGTGTGACAAGAGAGTGCCACCAATACTCAAAGATAAGTTTTATAAAGCGGTGGTCAGACCAACCATGATGTATGGGGCTGAGTGCTGGCCTGTTAAGAACTCACATATCCAGAAGATGAAAGTAGTAGAAATGAGGAGGTTGAGGTGGATGTGCGGGCACACTAGGATGGATAAGATTAGGAATGATGATATTCGAGAGAAGGTGGGCGTGACTCCCATTGATGACAAGATGCGGGAAGCGAGACTCAGATGGTTCGGGCACGTACAGAGGAAAAGCCCAGATGCTCTGGTAAGGAGGCGTGAGCGGCTTGCTTTGGAGGGCACGAGAAGAGGTAGAGGACGGCCTAATAAGTATTGGGGAGAGGTGATCAGGCAGGACATGGCGAGACTTCAGATTTCCGAGGACATGACCCTTGATAGGAGGCTGTGAAGGTCGAGTATTAGGGTTGTAGGTTAGGAGGTAGTTGAGTTTCCTTACTTCGTACCTTTGCGAGGCTCGTCTGGTAGGGTCTTTATCTAAGACAACTAGTGGCAATGTTGTGTCTTACTACTCTTTCGTTTTTCATAGTGCCGGGTCTATTTACTGGTTATCGCTTTTGCTTTGCATCTATTTTTTGGTTTTTATAATGTTGTTATTTTTCCTATGGTTTCTATTGGTGGTACTGTCTCTTTTCGTCTTCTTGAGCCGAGGGTCTTTCGGAAACAACCTCTCTACTCCCTCGGGGTAGGGGTAAGATCTGCGTACACACTACCCTCTTTAGACTTCACTAGTGAGATTTTACTGGGTCGTTGTTGTTGTTATCTTAGAATTCTTGAAGGTTCATTAATTTGTCTTTATTTAGAATATGATATACCAATGGACTATTTGAGTTGGAAGTCTTTCGCAACTTTGTTAAATTCATCTTCTTAGATACTTTCCAAAATTCCATGTTGATATATTTTTAAATGTCCCATAAAGATTTTAAAGTTGTCTTAGTCATTCATAGCATGTTGAATTTCGGTAAATGTATAACAAAAGTTGGAACTATTAGTACCAATTAAAGGAAGAAAGCCTTCTTCATTATACGAATAATTGGGTCACTTCCAGCTATCTAATCTCATAGGAGAAAACAATTGTATTTTTTGATAATTGCTAAAAAAATCTGTTTTCCTAAAGCATCTAATCTTACATTCAAACTTTGTTAGACAACCATCCTCTCTGTTGCAACTTTTCAATTGACTTCTCTCTCATGTTGAATTAAGCCATTTTTTCCCTTCTCTAGAATCAACATCCACCTTTGTAAGTTAGTGACGTTCTCTCCATCTCATCCTCAATATTGTATTTCCAAATCTCAAAACTATTATTTTTTTTTAAAAAATTAAACCATTCACCTGGCTTTCACCTCCGGTGGTGATGGGGGATTTGGCAAGGTTTATATTTTTTTTACTTTAAGTGGTTCACGTTTTTGCTAAGTCTATTGAGATTAATTATAATGCTAACTATATTAAGAACCTATTGTGGTCTTGGTGGGGTAGGAGCTCAGTGAATCAACTTCAAGATCTTGTTTTCAAACTTCTTCCTCCCTTTGTTATTTGGGAAAATCTGGATAAAAATGTGATTCTAGATATGTTAGCTGAATATTTCTATTTTCTACTGATAAAGGTAGACATGATTCAGCTTTAATATGAAGTTTGCTATAGCTAATGAGTATGATGAGACCAAGTTAACTTCTAATTGGAAGGAAATCTGTTCTATAGTGGATAACTATTGATAAAACTGATTTCTTTCCCAATGTATTGCTCAAATAAGAGAAATATTCTTTCAAACTTAATACAAATCTATGTTGCCCGGACTCTCTAAAACAGCTGCCGCACGCATGTTGGATCCTTCAAAAATACACTATTTTTGGAGGATCCGACACGCACCCATCAATATTTTCGGAGAGTCCGAGCAACATAGATACAAATAGTAGCTCAATGCAGAGGGAGAAGACTACATGTGGTATCTCTAGGGATTACAACACTATTGTTATGGTTTTCACTCTCCCTGCCTTATTATACTTACAATCTAGCAGAAGCCATGGCAGCTAACACTTATTAACCATGTGATTTTGGAGATGGCTCCAAGATCATTGTTCATTCACTGAAAATAGGACTCCCTCGTGGAAATTACTGGAATGGTTTTCAAAGATCCAAAGAAATTTAGCTAATCTTGACTGGCCAACATTCAGCCCTATGCAACATGGCCGGTCTAAGCACCGCTCTATAGAACATTAAAACTTACCTTTGAGTTTTGGTGGCACATTCTTGTCACACAGGACTCCAGACACTAACCTCCATTTCATCCACCCCACCCCAATGCGGTGCGTAGCATCCCGTTGATCTCACCATCTCCCTGGATAATTGACCCTAAGTACTTAGAACTTTCTCTCTTGAGGATGACCTGTGAGTCAAGCCTGACTTCCACATCCGCGTCCCCCGTCACGTCGTTGAACTTACATTCCACATATTCCGTTACGGTGAAATTATATGAAAGTCTAAAACTCAACTTGTTTCCTAATATGTCACGTGTGAACAATCGCCCGTATCATTTCAATCCCTGTCTGTGACTAAGAATTTTTAATTTATTAGTAGAAGTAATTTGGTCTAAGGAGAATTCCAGTTTGATAACAAATGAATGGGGTTAAAAGCACAGGTCTTTTAGCTGATCAATCAAACAGATCAATCAACTATGCCTCAATCCTATTCTACAGACTTGAACACGTTCCAGTAGTGCATGCTGAATAAGAATCAAAGTTACGTCAACTACTTGCCAATTTCTCAAAGCTCTTACTAAACTAAAATGGGTGTTCGATTGTGGTATTTGAGCAAATTAATCCCAGCGTGTATAAAGCTAATACAAAGTTTGGTCGGCCACAAAAAGAAAAAATCACATAGCATTTGATTTGCGATATTAAATAATGCCGGTATTTAAGTTATACGCGAATCTATTTTTTTTATATGTGGGATAAAGTGCGGAGATTAAACCTTTTAAAGATAAAAATGCGCTTTTAGAGTAACTAATTTATGTATGACAATTCCTTTATAATTAATCATCACATACCAATCCCTTCATTATTAATCACTGCATGAACAATCGCTATATTATAATCCCCGCATAACGAGTATGTGAACCAGCCGACTTTTGAGTTGCTTTGTCGTTCGTCTAAGTTTCTTGATCTTTGGGCGCAGATGTTGTTTGGTCCTTGTTTATTTCTGAATAAACTGCAAATTGACACCATTTTATGCTTGCGTGGGATTTGGTTGGGATTGTGAGTTTTGGTTTTCCTTTGCTTTCCCTGTTCATACTGTGTTTACAACATCTAAGTTTCTTAGTGCTTGTACCCAGATGTTGTTTGGTCCTTGTTTAGTTCTGCATAAACTGGAATTATCGCTACTTTATGCTTGCATTGGATTTGGTTGGGATTGTGAGTATTGGTTTTCCTTTGCTTTCCCTGTTCACTCTATGTTTGTTCTTTCTTATCTATTGTACTTGATATTTCTGATTTAGATGATCTGGTACTAACAGTGAATGTGAGTGATATTTAGCATTTTTCAGTGCTTCCGACCAACCTTGCTTTTTGAAAATTTGCAGGTTGTGATGGAGGAGCATCGTGTACGAAGAGGCAAATATTTAGTCATTTTTGAGGATACAGTTGAGTGCTAAGTGTTTGTCAGTATTCAACTATTCATAGGCATCAGCCTTTTCAAATTCTGTGCTGAAGATGTCTCTGTCTTTGAGTTCAACTGCATTATCTAGTGAAGATAAAGAGTCCCATCAGGTGAATGTGCTCTTGGTTAGCAGCAACTTATCCAACAACGGAAGTCCTCTAGAACAAGAGGCTGATGAACAAAAGAATGAACACCATGATGGTGGTTCTAACAGGGATGGCAATGAGATTGAGTATGATGAAGATGAGGAAGAGGATGTGGACTTTAATCCTTTGTTAAAAGAAGCTGTTTCTCCTGATGCTTCTTCAAGCCTGAGCTCAGAAATCGAGGGTTTGGATGCTGATGTTGTTGACAGTGTGGAGAACATTGCTGAATCATTGAAAGCTTATTGCAAAGAAAGAATGCCAGGTTTGCTACAGGACTGTCTCATTGGAGACAAAGAACTTGGTGAGAAAACTGTGATGCAAAATAGAGCATTTTCTGGAGCTTGTCCAGAAGACGTGAAGAAAATCTCTTCTTCTGAACTCAAGGACAGAGAATCTGTTTTGGATACTGAACCTGAAAGTGGAATTTCAAATAACAAGAGGACTTTATTTAGTGGAGGGGTATTTAATGTAGGGGGAGAGGGCATTAAAGATCTTTCAGTTGGAGAGTGTAACAATGTTGCAAATTCAAGGAGATCCATCATAGATATGGATAATGAAGATGCTATATGTAAGCGCACTAGAGCGCGGTACTCACTTGCTAGCCGTACACTTGATGAACTTGAGACATTTCTTCAAGAAACAGATGATGAGGATGATCTTCAGAATGCTGACGATGAGGAGTACAGGAAGTTTCTTGCAGCTGTTTTACTGGGTGGAGATGGAAATTCTGGAAATGTACAAGAGAATGAAAGTGTTGATGATGAAGATGAAGACAATGATGCTGATTTTGAGCTTGAAATTGAGGAAGCATTGGAGAGTGACATTGATGAACACGTGAAGGATGATGTTGAAGAGGAGTACGAGGCTGTTAGTCGAAGACCTAAGACTAGGCAAATTAGGCGCCAAAGAGCTTCTGTTGAGAACAAGAAGGTTTTAGGACTATCAAATAGGCCACTACGCCCTTTGTTACCATATCTGCCCACTTCTCCTTACTCTGGACATGGTGCAAAAAGCATGATGTTGCCAAGATGTTCTCTAGCTTCACCCAATCTGTCAGCTGCAAATGATGGCTGTATGAATGGATTTACAGCCCATCAGATAGGACAATTACATTGTTTGATACATGAGCATGTTCAACTTCTTATTCAGGTTTTTGCCGTTTGTGTTCTTGAGCCGGCCAGACGGCACATTGCTTCTGACGTTCGGGAATTGATATCACAAATGCTTCATAAACGTGATGAAGTGTTAGCAAGTAGGAGTGTGCCATATCCCAGTTTTTGCTTCCTCTCCCCATATGTTCGTCCCTCAGTGTCTGATGAACCTTCGAAGACTTCGCCTGCCCAAATCACCAACAAAATGTCTTCAGCACATGTTTTGCACGGAGACTGCTCATCTGGACTTAACATGGTGCAGACTTTTGATGGAATTTCTCCTTCAAGAGGAAGACATGATGCTATTAGTCAAGTGGGATGCCCTGTAGGCTCCTGGGTACCTTATATAAGTGGTCCAATACTATCTGTTCTTGATGTGGCTCCAATCAAATTAGTTAAGGACTTCATGGATGACGTTTTTCATGGTATATCATGTTAGAATACCAAATTCATTTAGTTTTCTTATGGTTGTTCAGTTTATGTGCTTTATTTACTTCATCACGGGTGATATTTATTGACAGCTGTGCAAGATTATCAACATCGGCAACTAGGAGGTATGGATGATATCTGCTCCGAGAAGGAACCCTTGTTTCCTGTGCAAAGTATTCATTTTACCGCTGAACCTGATGGTCAGGCTTCCTTGTATTCAAACATTGTGCCTCCTTCATCAAGTTTTCGAACATCAAAGAAGACTATGGCTGCTGTATTAGTAGAAAAAGCTAAAAAACAGGCAGCTGCTCCTGTTCCAAAGGAGATTGCTAAGTTAGCCCAGCGCTTCTATCCTTTGTTTAATCCTGCCCTGTATCCCCATAAACCACCCCCCGCAGCGGTAGCAAACCGGGTGCTTTTTACTGATGCAGAGGATGAGTGAGTTTTATGTCTTCTTTTACCTTTATGCAGTAGCACTATCGGGGTTCTTATGAAATGAGTCACTTTACACTGATTAGGTCGTGATTGTAAGATTGAGGCAACATTAGCCTTGCTTTGGGGCATTTGATGCCTTCTTGCTTTTATTAGTTGGTATTGCTCACCTTCTCCACAGTGGTCATTCTCTGCTATGGTGATAGGTTGTGAACTAAAACTTTGCTATAGGAAGAACTAAGAAAGTAGTGAATTTAGTTAGATTTTAGAGTTGCAAAGTTGGAATGTTGGAATTCACATCTTCCGAAAGTCTAATGGATTCTGAAATTTCCCTTAAATAAACGATCTCTTTTAGTACAATTTATTTTCAGTGTGATACAAAATTAGGTGTTATCATAAAGCTGAAAAGAATTTTGTTACATCTATTGCACGAAAACAATTGAATGAAGCTAATTACCTATATCTGTGAGAGCCTAAGCAGTTTTAGTCATTGTGCTTTGGTTAAATACCATGTATCATTCATCCTCCACTTCCTTAGGCAATTTCATCAATTTCCTACTAGGTTCTTAAGGTTTTAATATCATGGATGATCTTCGTTTTTACCCATGTTCGCTTTTACGATTACTGATAAGTTTAGTAATATTACCTTGGCATCTGGTGCAGATTATTAGCATTGGGTTTGATGGAGTATAATACAGACTGGAGGGCAATTCAGCAGCGCTATCTTCCTTGCAAATCTAAGCATCAGGTGATTCTTATGTGCACTTCCAGTTGCAGCAACAGTGTTGTCAGTCATTTATCCTCCCGATTTCATTGTCTTCTTAAAGTTTAATTGTGCTTACCGTGAGGAAGTACTTGACCCTTTTTGCAGATTTTTGTCAGGCAGAAGAATCGCTCATCATCTAAAGCACCTGAGAATCCAATAAAGGTTTGTTACTGGTGTACATAGAACATTAATAAACGATCGTAGTATTAATGCTTTGGCCCCATTTTAACTACCTCTCCCAAAAAGCGCCTGCAAAACCACTTTAGCAATCTATTAATTCTATCAATTGGGACATGCTGGGCATGTTTAAGCCATCTCCTACCACTCCTTCAACTGCTCTTAAGATTTTTTTAACTCTAAAATGACTTTCTCGATTCACCTAATAAAAGTACAACTCAGAATCGCAATTCATCCGTGAATCATGACCTTTTTTTGCAGTTAATATTTTCCAAAATATGTGGTCCTTAATTTGTTTGAGGTGTGATGGGTGACGCCGGGCACAATGAAGGAGGCGTTGCATAGTTGGGCTCACATGAGGGGAAGAGAAGTCCAAAGGCTTGGAGGGTTGCCCTCTTAGCAATCATGTGGGTTAATTGGAAACAGAGAAATAGGAGGGCTTTTGAAGGGGTGGAACTTGAGTTTGTAAAATTGCAAAGTTGCCTTTTGGCATCTACTGTCTAGTTTCTTTTTGGTGCACTCATGAGGTCCCCACTTGTATAGAGGATTGTGCCTCTTTTGTTGAGAACCATATAGTTGTGTAGGTTCTCTTCTTTTTGGCACACGGCTTGTATACAGGGTTTTGCCTAATTGTTAATAAAATTATTTACCTTATCAAAAAATATATATGTTGCTAGAGATGCCATATTTTGCTTTGATTGATAGGTTTTTGATCATGGTTTGTTTTATGATTGTTGTGGTCATTGATTGTGGTAAATAATGCTGTAATGAATCTTGTAGGCTGTTCGGAGGATGAAAAACTCTCCCTTGACAGCAGAAGAGGTTGCACGTATTGAAGAGGTAAGTTTACACCGCAACTTACATTTCCGTAGCACCACCATCTCCATTTGTCGCTGCTTCACTATCTACATAGTCACGATCATGCAGGGTCTGAAGGTGTTCAAGCTTGACTGGATGTCAGTGTGGAAGTTTATTGTTCCTTATAGAGATCCTTCCTTGTTACCCCGGCAGTGGCGCACTGCTATTGGAACTCAGAAATCATATAAATCTGATGCTAGTAAGAAGGCAAAACGCCGGTTATATGAAGAGAGAAGAAAATCAAAAGCTGCTGCTTTGGAAACTTGGCATATTTCTTCCGAAAAGGAGGTAAGGCTGGAATTTCCAGATCTTTTTAGTTTGGCCAAATACATAGACAACCACCTAAACTTGTCACGATTTTCCACTTAGACACCTTAATTGAAGATATTTCCAATTAGACACTCAAACTACCATCAAAGTGTCTATTGGACACTACACGCTGACATGTCATATGTTGTGTTATTCACCCACATTTGAGCGCGTAAGCTAATATGGATCTGTTGACCTAACTTTTCTTTTACTGTTTATTTCGTCCCTCATCTTCATCTTCTTAAACAAAAATATTATGGTTGTCAAACTCACTCCTCTCCCATTTCGTGCCCACTTTTTCTCCAGCAAGTTACTACCTTCGCACCAAGCCAATGTGTTTCACTTTCATCCCAAAGACTACAAAAGGGAATTATTTTTTCCGTTGTCTTTTCTCATTTGCTATGTACTTTTGTGTGTTCCTCACTTGAAAGATCCAAATCCATGAATTTGAAAAGTGTATCACTGATCATTTCTCCTTAAAAAAAGATAAATCAATGAACGTTTTCATTCTTTCAGCAACCTCACTAGACAACAAGGACTGAAATTTTTCTGCTCTTTTGAAAGAACAAAATCAACAGATTTTGATTTTCCTTTCTCTTATCCTTGCCGAACCACGTGGAATGTAAGAAAATATCATAATTATATAAAAAAATAAGATTTTCGGAAGCATAGAAGCCATTTATAGTTGATAATAATAAACCAATAATCTGTTCGAAACCACATTAATCCGAGTGTATATTATATGTTGAATCCAAATTACATTTGAAATCCTCAACTTCGACCAATGGAACATCCAACAAAAAAAGGAGTAAAGTCATCCTATTCTCCTTCCCCGAAGAACGTGGTAACTAGAGAAGGGAAAGGGGGCAATACACCATGAGGGGATTTACTCCGTCGCTGGAACGAATGAAGGCAGCGGAGAAGAAGAGCCAAGGATTAGTTGTGGGGATTAATAAATTCAAGGTGGATTTATTTTAATTGATGTTGCTGTTTTTAATTGGTTACTCTGTCACGTAAGCAGCGTTGAACTTCACACGCTGATCTTTTCTTGGGACTGAGATTTTAGTGTCCAATAGCCACACTTTGATGGTGGTTTGAGTCTCTAATAGGAAACATGCTCAATTGAGATGTCTTAAGTGAAAATTCGTGACAAGTTTAGGTGGCTGTCAATGTATTTGGCCTTTTAGTTTTATAGGCTGTCCTGAGTCAATGATTGCTCAAAACATGAACAGTAGAGTATAGGACACTAAAATTTGAAGAAATTGCCAGGATCAGGAGGCTCTCGGTAGACAGTTCAACTAGGCTAACTCTAGATTGAAGGGAAAGGAACGGTTTCTGGGGGGAAATAATTCTCTGTGATCGAAATTTGACAGTAAACATCTGTTCTCTATGTAAGATACTTATGACGCCCTATCCAGTTAGTTATGTATACAGTAGAAGCCATTGGCGACGGAAACTGCCGCTAAACTAGAGGTCTACCCGAAGTTTCATTTTTGGTTGGATAGTAGTTCATGAGGCATGTCTAACTTAGGACAATTTAAGCAGAAGAGGATAGTAAAAAAAGAAGAAGCCGAAGAGGCTTTATACCATATGCGGCAACTGTTACATGTGTTAGGAGGAGACTCAAATATAACTCGTTTGTTTTATATTGTGTTGTGGCTAATAAGTGTTAGTGCAGTGTTTGGAACGTGAGACCTCTTTTGTTCTGTGGGTAATCTGGTTGGAGCAGAACACAAACATTTGAATGAAAACAAAAATTACTACTGTTTGAAATTTTCTTGTTTACAACTGTTGGATATCTTACGTAATTTTATTTCTATAGAGGACATACATGTTATATGTGAGATTTAGAGGATCTCTAGTATTAGAAAACTTCTAATTTTCTTAAAAGTCAAATTATTAATTAGTATTAAAATAAAATGTTCTGAATAAAGCGAAATGGATAGTACAACCCCAACTAGTTTGTGATTGAGGCATAATTGATTCATTGGATGATGAACTGATTTTGTTGGCTCCCTACACTTTTGAGAAAGCTCCTTAATTTTAATGTGCTGTTTCTACATGCATCCACTGGGTGCAGTTGTATATAAACTATAATGCCCTTGTTCATTAAAAAAATGCAGGATAATGTTGCTGACTATGCTGTAGCAGAAAATAGTGGTGCAGATAATTGTACAGAAAGAGAGGAGGAAGCTTATGTTCATGAGGCCTTTTTGGCAGATTGGAGGCCTGCTTTATCCAGCATCCAAGTGAATCATTCTATGTCAGACCTGGCAAAGAAAATTCCTCCTGCTCAGCTATTGGGAGTTGAGAGTTCTCTAGTTGCTGAAGAGATGAATAGCAGTCGTTCTGGAAATGGGCAATCGCGCATCTCTAACGAGTTCCCTGTTTCTCTGAGGTACACATTGCATCTTTGTACTCTTTTTCATCTCCTTTATTTTTGTGTTTGTGTTCTCAATATGGCAGACATTCTGCATTCTCCATTGTGATGACTCACTATGCTTCTCATCTGACTTGAAGGGCCTCAGAAACCGAGTCCTTTTCACGGCCATACCGAGCCCGTAACTTTAACAATGGACAATTGGTCAAATTAGCTCCGGGCCTGCCTCCTGTTAATCTTCCACCATCTGTTCGAGTAATATCTCAGTCGGCTTTTAAAAGCTATCACGGTGGAACGTATCCAAGGCCTTTTGGTGGGGATGCTTGTACGGTTGATACTGTGAGAGACAACACAGTCCCGAAAATTGCAAGTGCTGCAAAGAATTATTTTGTGAAAGATGGACCGTTTAGCAGTAGTGCTGGGAGGAACACTATAAGTAATCAGAATCTACAGGAAACCAGTGTGTCAAAGGATAATAAGAATGTTACCGAAGGAAAAGATGAGTCAGGTCTACAGATGCATCCTTTGCTCTTCCGGGCCCCTGAAGATGGCCCTTTGCCATATTATCAGTCTGACTCTAGTTTAAGTACATCCAGTTCGTTCAATTTCTTTCCGGGTTGTCAACCTCAACTAAATCTTAGCCTCTTTCATCATCCACGCCAATTAGCCCATACTGTTAACTTTCTTGACAAGTCTTCTAAGCTCAGGGACAAAACTTCAATATCATCTGGTTTTGACTTTCATCCACTTCTGCAAAGAACTGATGATGCAAATTGTGACTTGGAAGCTGCATCCTCTGCTGCACGAACCTCATGTATCTCAGAGTCATCAAGAGGAAGGTGCACTCAAGTTCATAATGCTGTCGATAGTAGTTCAAATGTTGCCTGTACTACACCCTCTAGCCCTGTGGGAAAAAGCAATGAGGTTGACTTGGAGATGCACTTGAGTTTCACGTCCAGAAAGCAGAAAGCCATTGGAAGCAGAGGAGAAACTGAACATTATATGGGAAGATCACCAACTAGTGCTTCAGATTCTGGAGATCAAAATCATCACATCAATAGAACTCCAAATAGAACCACGCAGCACCATGACTCAGGTGCTACTGCAATGATTTTATCCAGCGACGAAGAAAATGGAAATGACGTTGATTATATGCCAGACCAGTCTCTTGCAGAAATTGTGATGGAGCAGGAAGAGTTAAGTGACTCAGAGGAAGAAATAGGAGAAGATGTAGAATTTGAGTGCGAAGAGATGGAGGACTCAGAAGGAGAGGAGATGTTTGAATCTGAGGAGATAATTAATGATAAAAAGGAGGTATCTCTTAAAAATAACTCTCAGATATTTAATTTGGCATAAAATGGATTAGTTCGGAATCTTACTAAAGTGGGTTGCACCACACCTTTATCAATAACGAAGTGGTTGTGAACAAGATAAAGAAAAAAAATAACATTAGCCTTTCTTCCTCACCTATTAGTATAACGCAGAAACTTACTTGAAGGTGAAGATTATCTCAATTTTAGCATATCTTTTGCGTTTATCCTCAAAATGCATACAACAGTAGAAGACAATAGTTTGTTACTGTACTTATTGTTTTCTTCTTCTCAGCTTTTGTCCATCAAACTTTTTGAAAACTTTAATTCAGTACACCTAATTAAGATTTCAATATGCAGATACATTAGTTCGGTCATCCCAATTGGTGCAATGTTTGCTATGACACTTTGGCTTGGGAACACTGCTTACCTTTATCATGTCATCATGCTGACATTTATGCACTGAAGAAACATCTTTTGCCTACTCTGGTATAAGGTTTCACATCGTGTTAAGTACTTTCATGGAACAGAGGTATCACAGTCCAACTTAATTGTGGCTATCTGACATATCACATATGAAGCATGCCCTCGATATTTTAGAGGAGATTGAGATTGTGGAACCTAATGCTAAGTTATTTCTAGGATAAGGGAGCATTTAACAGATCTTGGATGCTGCACGAAGTTGTTGATATGCCAAATTATATCTCATCATATGTCTCGATGATATTATCTAGGATAGCAAGTTCCTACAGGATCATCGTAATAGTTATTGGGACGTGCATTTTAGTGGTGTATGGACTTGTATTTGAAGATTGAGGACATACTAAGATTCAGTTTCTTGCTTACAGATGGAATATTGCATCACAGAGCCCCGAATCGACCTGTAGGTATGCTAAAACGTAAAATGAGGAGTTGATCCTGAACCTGCATAGATTATTGGTTATTGATGGATGCTCACCTAACAGGAGATCTTCTTTCAGATATTATGTTTTAAGGTATGTATCAAAAAAGGGAAAAAACTGTCTTAATGAGATTTAACCTACCTTACCAAAAAATTAACTGTCTTAAGGGGAGAAATCCCTTTTCAGTATGATATAGTTACTAATCTCTCAAAAAATAAGTATGATATAGTTACTAATCTCTCAAAAAATAATTTTTTCCTAAAAAAAATATGGTATAGTTACTGAGTCAAGTATAGAGGTTGAATATAAGGATGTACATTGATTTCATATTAGCTTTTGTGGTTAAAGTAGTTGGCAGAGGAGGTGAAGTTTAGGACAGCGATGCAGATGAAGCTGATTTAAGATAGTGAAATTGCAATGCATATTGCTTTTAAGCCTATATTCTCATCTGCAAGAAAATACAGTTTCAATGTATCTCTTCATTATATTTGTTAGCTTACTTAGTCGGCAGATATACTCCCAAAGCTCTCCTGAGACAAGTATATTTGTGGCAAGTATATGCTCTTCAAGTCATTTTAGAATGTATTATGTTTGGTGTTCTTTATAGTTTTATGTCAAATCTGCTGAGAGATATTTACTTTTACACACAAGAGATCTATAAATAAAACGCAAGAGATCTTTGCAGGGTTATTTTCTTCTATTCAAATTGTAAAGGGTTATGTTAAACCATTTCCTATGTTCAGCATCTAGAATGTTAGAAATACTTGTTAGTAATTATGATACTTCCCTTTATTTCATGTACCCTAGATTCCTATATGAGGAGCTCTTTCCTATACGCTTTCTTCACTAATTCAATGTTAACTTCTCTGTTCTCATGTAGTTAAACATTTTAACATGAAAATAAGTTCAAATGAAGCAACAGGTTCGAACCCTGCTCCAGACAAAAGCTTGGTATGTAAGTGGGCGAGTAGAGGGGTGGGCCCATCATCCACTTAGCGTCAAACCGTGCACCACTGACCTCGAGAATTTCTCAGTTATCAAAAGAAAGTTTAAATGAATCAATATAAAAACCAATTTGCTAAAGTATTAAATTGTGGTGGAATAGGTGGCCTGGAGGCGGGGTTGGGGTGGAGGTGAGGTATTAGTGGTGGGAAGGGATGGTGGGAGGAGTAGAGTATAGCTTTGGGGATGCGATGGAAACATTAACACAAAAAAGTTTCCTTGGCCTAGGAGCTGTGAATTTGGAATCAAGGCAATATGTTATTTCTTCACCGAGAAGGTAGGATTCTGATTGTGTTATTTGATCTCTTTTGACTATAAGGGGTTGTGCAGTGGAAATTTAAATCTTTTGAACTCTTTTGGTTTTCCTTTTGTTTAATTGTCCCGAAGAGTGTTAAATGCAACTTAGAATCGACTGTTTCTTAGAGAAGCAATTGATGATAGATTGTGCTTTTCATTTAGCTAAGAGAGTTTCAGACCTTTGTGTGTATTGGTTGCAGCGTTTGGGTTCCATGAATGAATAAAGTTAATCTTCTTACTGGTTATCCAAAAAATTATTGTTTTTACTAAGAAAAAGGATAGATTGTGCCTTGAATATGCATCATGCCACATTGGACATCTGCAATCTGGGAGAAATTCATGCAGTTTATGAATGTCAGAGAGTATAGGCACTAATTCATGTTTTGGTTAGACCAGTTTTATAGTTATTGTTTTTTGTTTCTAATTTCATATTGTAGAGAACCATGTTTGTGTGTAGGTTCACCACTTTGTTACATTATTCATAACACCTGTATACTGGGTTTTTCCCACCATATCAATGCATCACTTTATCATTCTTTTTAAAAGATTTAGCAACATATATGGCTAGGGTTATTTGACATGTGTAAACTTGTTCTGTAGGTTGTCGACTTCCATCAGACTATGGAAGTAAATGGCATTCGCTTTTGGTGTTATACTGCCAGTCATGTTCTTGGTGCTGCCACGTTTATGGTTGATATTACTGGTGTTCGAGTTCTCTATACAGGAGACTTCTCCCATGAAGAAGACAGGCATCTCCTTGCTGCTGAGACCCCAGAGTTTTCTCCAGATATTTGCATTATAGAATCAACTTATGGTGTTCAACTCCATATGCCAGGTCAGATAAGAGGGAAGCTTTTCACTGATGTGATATACTCAACACTCATGCAAGGGGGTCGGGTGCTGATTCCTGCTTTCGCCTTGGGGCGTGCACAAGAACTTCTCCGTATCCTGGAGGAATATTGGTCTAGCCATCCTGAACTTGCTAATTTCCCCATATATTATCCTTCTCCACTTGCAAGAAGGTGTATGGCTGTCTATCAGACTTGCATCAATGCCATGAATGAAAGGATCCGCAATCAGTTTGTCAGCTCAAATCCCATTTCGAACATATTTCTTCCCTGAACAGTCATGAAGATTTTATCGACAACAAACCATGTCTGGTGATGGCAAGCCCAGGTAGTCTTCAAAGTGGTTTGTCAAGGCAACTGTTCGATAGATGGTGCTTGCTCTGACACGAATAATGCTTGTGTTATACCTGCTTAGGGGATTTCTAGCAAGGCAGTCCATTTATTTCTTCTTGAATTAGTTCACAGGTGTCAAAATTGACCCGTCTATTTGTTGAACTCAGCGTATCTTGACCCAGCCCATCTCAACACATCTAAAGTTGGGCTGATTTTTAGCCCAAATTGATCCATGAGTATCTTTGCCAAAATATTTTTAAAAATATATTTTGGATATATTATATATGATCATAATAAAAGCAAAAAAAATCTTATTTGGTAATTAAACAATTGAAAAGAAAAAACATACTTTAATCAAAACTTGGTAAGAGTTTGGCGGGTTTGGGTTGTGTCCCAAATTTTAACCCACTTAGCCCAAGTTACTTTTGTGCGGGTCCTTGACCTATCCATTTATTGACTCGTCCAAATTCAGCCCAGCCCGTCAATTTGACACCCTAAATTAGTTATTCAGCTATCATACTAGTTCTTAATGCTGAGAACTTCCTTGTGTTCATATTATTAGGTGGTTAGGTGTCAACCGTTTCTTAAAATTTTGTTTTTCATCTGTGGCCAAGTGAATACTTTATAATGCATATTATGTTGTTAGTATGCTTCTTTTGTGTTATCTACACAATGTGTACCCAGAAACAACTTGATACACACTCAGTTAAAAGCATAAGAAGCTTCAGAATTTGCTGTCTTACGGTGCCTTATACCTGCTGACTTGTTTTGCTCAATAAATCTGTTTCAAACATAAAGTTGCATTGGACGGCTCTTATGTACCAAGTAGACATGGTAATTATTCGTGTAGCATTTCTTTCTGAAGGTCATACTACTAGTTAAGGGTGGCAAGTGGGCCAGTCCAGGCCCGGGACAGTTGACCAGGTCTCATGAGCCTAAATGGTCCGTAACCGGTTAGAACCGGGACCATGGGGGTAGGCCGATTCCTGAAAAAAGTCCGCGTGACCGGGACCATTTGGGACCGGACCGGTCCTTGGCGGGCCTAATCGGTCCCCACGGTCATAATTTAAAAAAAAAAATTTGACCGTTTGGAATTGCAAAATTTGGTCGTTGGCCTTTAAAAGTTAGTTGTTGGCTATTTATAAAATAGCCATTTAATCCCTAACTTTATTTTAACCCCAAACTTTTTATAATTATACTTTTCCCGTGTTCGAACAAGGCAAGGCTGGACAGAAATTAGAAGCCAATCAGGGTGGGTTCTGTTGTTTCGTAGAATGGATTCAACGTTGGTTGCTGATAAGAACCGAAAAGTAGTAAGAAATATGAAGTGGGTTAATTTTACTTTTGTAACGTCCAAGTCACAGGGTTGATATTTCTTGGACGTTAATTTCATTTAACATATTACAATTAGTTTGCCCCACTTTTGAAAGTTTTGTTGATACTCTTGGTAAGGTGAAAGAGAAAACGAATGTATTTATGTATATATAAAGGTAAGATACATCAAATCACAATCGAGGTACCGCCTCGTATAATTGAGAATCACAGCTGAGGTACCGCCTCGTATAATCAAGAACCACAACTGATGTACCGCCTCGTAATCACATTTCTCAATTTCAATCACAATCTTTCCTTATACCGCCGCGTGAGCCTTACATTTGAAATAGATTTTTAAAAATAGTTTTTTCTGAAATAGCTACACGCACTTTAGCCCACTTTATGGCCGTGTGGCTTCACGTAATTCCTACAAGCAACACACATATAAATCCCACCTTATACCACCCCATGCACATCAACCCCAAGCCTTATGCCGCCACATACACGTCAATATCACATTGCAATAACAACTTGCAAGTGCCTATATATAACAATTTGCCCACAATTCATAATATCAATGTTTCCACAACAATAGCCCATGGCTTCACCACAACGGATATAAAAATATCAACAACAACAATGAATGTAAAATGCTCAAAAAGGAAAATATTTTAATAATAACAATTTCGTCTCCACGTGATAACGACTTTTACAACTTCAACACCAATAATTCAACAATGAGAGACAATGTGTAACCACGATGTTAAATAAGAATAGCTCACAATGGAAGAGATACGTATAACAATGACTTCAGATAGTGAAAATCAACAATGAAAGAGATAACATGAACAATAACTTCAAATAATGGTAATCAACGATGAAAGAGGTAACATGAACAATAACTTCAATTAATGATAATCAACAATGAAAGAGATAACATATATATAATGACTCCAAATAATAATAATCAACAATGAAGAGATAGCATGCAACAATAAAAGAGGCAACAAGTTCAGCTAAAGCGTGAGAGCAATTTATCAATTGGGAGGTAAAACAAGTGTTAAAGAAATCATTTTGGGCATGTAAAAATAAAATAACACAAGTAAGAATAGATTGACTAGGAGAATTTAGAACATGATATAACATTTTAATTAAAGCATGAAAATAGTCTAAGTAGCCTAGACCGGTCAAATACCACGTACAACCCGTGTACCCACTCGTCACCTTACATACACGGATTTCACTTAGCACAATTGAGTCAAACAATACCAATCCTAAGGAGTAATTCCCCCACACAAAGTTAGACAAGACACTTACCTCAACTAGGCCAAATCAACACTCGAAAATAATTTTCCCTTAAAATTCGCCTCCACACGTCTCGAATCTAACCAAAATCGACGTAATATCATTAAACAATGCTAGAGAATTCAATTGCAATAGATAAAGTTAAGATCTTTACACTTTTTCTAAAAAGTCAACAAAAGTCAATCGGGGCTCGCTTGGTCAAAACCCGGGTCTAATAGATTCCGTCTATCCATGACTCTACCTGTTCATCTATATGATTAGTTTCAAAATCCAAGTCCAAATATATTCTCAAAATATAATTTCTTATTTTTCAAAAAACTTGACAAAGTTTCACAATTTTTCACTTGGATTCACATGATTTTGATGTTAAAATCTAAGATATGTTGATGGAATATGATTAGAAATAGATTAAATCACTTACTCAAGGTTTGTTGGTGAAAGTCTCCTCCCCAAATCGCCTCCAACCGAGTCTAAGGTTAAAAAGTGAGAGAATGAGTTCAAAAATCCTGTCTCCCAGCCCTTTAACCAGTTGCGGATGTCGCATATCCGAACCCTTGCAATTGCGGATTACGGATCACATTTGCGAACCCTGACATCCTCATGCAACCTCGCAATTGCGAGAAAAGGCTTCGCAATTGCGAATTGGCCTTCATCGCAAAAGCGAATAATTGTTCGCAATTGCGAATTGACTTTCATCGCAAAAACGAACAATTGTTCGCAATTGCGAGCCAAGCAAAAATCTACTGCCTTCGCAAATGCTAAGGGGAAGTCGCATTTGCAACAACTGCCCCTCTTCTGTCACCTTCGCAAATGCGACCCTGGTGTTCGCATTTGCGACACCAGAGCACCAAACACCAGATTTTGCAATTTTTAGTCCAAACCACTTCAGAACATGTCCAAAACTCATCCAAACTCACATATTTCAAACCAAACGTCTACACAAGTCTAAAAATATCATACGAACTCGCTCGTGCAATCAAAACACAAAAATAATATCTAAAACTATGAATTGAACACTAAAACGCATGAATTCCAAAGAAATTTCCAAGAACTTCTACAATTACAACTGAATGTCCGAATCCTATCAAATCAACTTCAAGCGACACCAAATTTTGTAAACAAGTTCTAAATATCATAACGGACTTATTCCAAGTCCCAAAATCAAATTTCGAGCTTGATAGCTAAAAGTCAACCTACGGTCAATCTTTCAACTTCAAATTTCCAAATTTCGGAAAATCAACAAAAATCAACCTACAGACTTTCAAAATCAATGTCGGGTATATTTCGGAGTTCGAAATTACGATACGAAGCTATCGGAGCCATAAAAATATAGTTCCGAGGTCGTTTTCACAAAAGTCAAAGTTTGGTCAACATTTTCTAATTTAAACTTCTAAGTCAAGAATCAAGGGTCCAAATCAACCCGAAAGCTCTCCGGAACGAAACTAATCCACCGTGCAAGTTATAAAATCAGAAACACACATGTGTGAAGCATAAAAAGGGGTAACGGGGAGAAACTACACAAAACGACCAATCAGATTGTTACATTTACTCCTTTGACCTCACGTATGTCTCATACTTAAATTGTTATAGATCAATTTAGAGATGTAACTCGTCCAAACATGAGCGCATGGACAACAAGTGTGCGAAACTATTACCATGTATGATTATTTTCACAGATATAATTTAAAGAAAGCAGTAAAGTTCATTGTCTATAGCTTTCTCTATTAGTTTGTTGCTTATCAAGGATGGAATTAGCCTTCACTTGATTATCAGAAAGTATGAAACTAAACCTCCGCTCCTGTGTTTGTGAAATAATAGCTACTTTAAAAGTATATATGTACTTAAACTAAATTTTATGAATTTGGTGGATTATGTCAAGACAGAGTCAAGAACAATAAATAGTCTCAACAATTGGCAGGTGGCTTTACGGAGTTGGGACTATTCTTTCAGACTAGTGAGAGTTGAGGTCTGATGGTAGTCTAAAACTATGAGTTTTTGGGTAGCACATATTATTTGACTACACTTTAATAATGTTTGAGCTAAAATGTGAATAATTTATACTCATTAGGTGTTTTTTGTTGTGTATGTGGTGATTCCGAGCTAAGACGTATTTTAAAACTAAAATAAGTAAAAGAGATTTGAAGTCTGAGTAGAAGTTTGAAAACTAAAGCGGGGATCAAGTTCGGAATCGAGAACTGTGTATACATATCAAAAATAAAATAAAATAGCTCAAGGCCACAAAATTGGCCTATCATGGCGTGGTTGATGATGTTTGCCTTAGAGAAAATGCAATTGAATTCAGCGGCGGAGGTAGGAAATTCGCGAAGGGGGTTCAAAAAGAAAAAAGTTCAAAAATATTAAATCTAGTGAGAATTGAACCTATGACCTTACAACAGTTTTGAACCCCCTTGACCACTAAGCTATACTTTGGACTATGTCAAGGGGATTCAAAATATATAAAAGTAAAAAATAGATTTTGCCTTATATATACAGTGTAATATTTCGGCAAAGGGGGTTCGGGTGAACCCCTTCCGCCTCCTAAATCCGCCCCTGATTGAATTGCATTTCAAACTTGGTAAGAATTGTTGGCTTTGTGACGTCCCACGAGGTGGCAGCCAAAAGCAATGTTCAGGCATTAGACATAGAGGAAACAAGTCCTCTGGAAATTCCCAGAAGTGCGACGCACAACGCATCATCCATCGCGGTACTCTTGTGTAATTTTTGCCCAGTCAATCCCAGTTTGATTCAGAGAGAGTATTTTGATTCAGGTCCACCTATACTCGGTATAAATTTACGGTAAATATATTTTTCTAAAGGGAGATCCAACCTGGGAGAGTTTTGAAGAGCTACTACGGCTTGAAGACACAAAATTTCACCAATTCTCTCGCCAAAAATTGGTGCAAAATGAGAGTTTGTATTGTAAAGTTATTTTTGATGTTTTCTATGTTCTTAAACTTATCTGTGATGACTTTCTCCATATCTATGGAGTAGTTCTTTCCTAGGGTTTTGACGGATATGGTGTTTTGAGTATTGTTCGTAGATTTAACTATAATTTAATTGTTTGAATACATTTATGGAGCTTTTAGTTGATTGCAAAATTATTCACCGTTTATTTAATCGAAAGAGGAATATTTTGGTGATTATCGTTGCATTATTTGGTTTGGTTTAATTTAGTGATTCTACTAAGTAATCGAGAGAGCCTTTTGAATTATTGATTAAACCAAGTTAAGAGAATATTCGAGAGAAGTTTTCCTAAAGACTAGTCCATTAACGTGTTCTTGCATATCTTCACAGTGTTTCATATTTGTTTATTTTTGTAGAGTTCAGATTTACTCGAGAGAGTAATCTTAACCTTACGTTTAAGCTAATTATGGAGTAAATTCTTGAGAATCATTAGAACATTAGAAGTGAATTTAAACAGAGTTAGATTCCGAATAGCTATCTTACACCTATCTTGTCGTGACCCTTATTTCTCATATTGCTTACAATCCGTTTTAGTTCAACTCTCACTCTCTATGATCAATTTCAATTAGTTGTAATCTTAATTTAGTAGTTAATTGTAGTTAGTAATTACCTCAAATCAAGTGTTGATCATCTTGAATATCGTTTAAGTCAGAAATTATTTAAACATTGCTTAAATCCAATCCATGTGGAGACGATAACTAAACTATACTATCTTTGGTTAGCGAGAATTATTTTCGTGTTGTGTATTGCACTCGTTAAATTTTGGCGCCGTTATTAGGGATTGGTAATTAATAGTGTTCAAACTAATTTTTGGTGCTAATCCGGGAATTAGTTTTTTTTACTTATTATTTTTATTATTTTTTTAGTTAACTTCTCTTCAAGATTTTTTTTGTAGTACCTGACAAGTTCTAGGAAGAAAGCTTGAAGATATATTTCTGATGTTGAACTCTAATGATGTGACGATGGAACACAATCAACCTAAAAAAACGGTTGAAGAGTTAGCAAAGGAACATTATCACAAAAGTCTGCTATTTGTTTTAAATGTAATGGAAATCATCTATGGGTTGACTGTCAAGCAGGTGAATATTCTTCCTATGCCTCGTCTTTTGAACAACCTCACTCCATTTCTAGTCCGTACATATATGAAATTTTGTATGGGCAAAATTTTGACTTTGAATGGAATGAATACCCTTATTATGACTGGAATGAAAGTGAAGTGAGACAACCACTTCAAGAGGAGAATGGTAGTTTAGAAGAGTTTATGTATACATTCATGAATAGTGTTGAAGAAAGATTTATACAAAATCAAGAAGAACTTATAAAAAATACTGAAGCCATTAAGAACCTAACAACGCGAGTGAGTAAACTAGTAAATATACTTTCAGAAAGCTCATTGCATTTTGATAGTAAATATATGGAGTAGATACCCTATGCGAATGAATCAACCCAGGAGGATGAGCATCTACAAAGAGAGCTTACCACATTGCAAGAGGACTCTGATTCAACTGAGATAATTAAAGATAAGGTTTTGGTTGAGTGTGAAGCAATGAAATAAGAGTTCAAACTCCCATCCACCTTTTCACATGTACAACCTTTAGTAGAAGAGAATGAGAAACAAATAGTTTTGGACGTACCATATGAATATTCACATGACCTTTCTTCTTTGTTTTCTTATTATAACTTTGGTCATGTGGATTTTATTTTTGGAGATTTGTATGAAGATGCATGGATTGATACTGTAAAAAAATGCAAGAACAAGTTGAGGATGATCCTACAAGAAATTCACCGCTCAAAAAGAGAACAAGAAAGAAAGAAAAGAGCGGGTCTTGCAGATATTCTTGGAACAATTTGGCCTAATGAACTCCATGAAGAATCCCAAAGAGCAGAAACAAAGAATAGGTTCAGAATTAGGAGTAAAGTTCATAAGTTCTCGAAAACTGAACAAATTTAGGGGAATTTCCTGTACCTCTTACTTTTTACTTGTGTGTCATGAAGACATGCCACAATTTAAAGTGTGGGATGGGGATGTAATATGTGTACGTATTTTTTTTAATCTTTGTATTTTTTTTCTTCATTCTTAAAAAAAGTGAGACTTTTCGGACGATGGATCTCTTCGACTGTTTTCTTGAGGGATTAAGGTCGGATTTTCCCATAAAAAAACTAAAAATTAAAAAAAATGTCTTTTTTTTGTTTTCGCTTTTTAGGTAGTGTAACAATTCCCCCTTAATTTTTTTATGTCGTGGTTATTTTCCACGGGTTTTAACTTGAAGCGGATGTAGTTAGTTTTTTTCTTTTCTTTTCTTAGGAGTAGAAAAATCTTGTGTCATTGTGCTAGATAGTAGCAGTCTTTATTAACTTCATTATGCCAGTGCCTAGTTGTGACGCTTATGCTCAGTTCTTGACTCTTGTATAGTGACTTAATTTGTTGATCTCGATTTTGCTTAACTGCTTTGACTAGAGAGTCAGGATAGATCCGATCCTAAGTGAGTTTTGTGCCAGTGAGTGTGTGAGGTTTTTGTGATACTCTGTGCATGTCAATTGATGTCTAAAACTTACCCTATGTGTTTGCAAAGCAAAATAGAAGTCTTGTTCAGTCTAGGTTGTGATAAAGGCATTTTTTATTGAGCAAGATATATGCTTGCTACCCACCAACTTAATGTGTATCTTAGTTAGACTTTTTGAGCTTGTAATCCTACTTCTTTGGCAACCACACTGCAAGTCTGATCCATTTTTTTTGAATTGACTATCTGTTTGAACCTTTTACCTCTCTTGAGCACTTGAATTTGTTACGAACTTGGCTAAGTTGAGGTATGGTCAGGTTTTTGAGTGGAACTATTGAAAAGGGAGAAAGGTGCATTGTTTAAAAATTTGTGAGAGTCACTTGTAGGGAATTGAAAAAAAAAAGTGAATTTGCTTGAGAAAATAAAAAAGTCAGAACTTTGAAAAGAAAAAAAGAACAAAAGAGTTTGGGGTATGTATTAGAAAAAGATTTGATTCCTTGCTAGTTGTAGTTCTCATCTTGTTTGCACTTTAATATATTGGAGATTGATGCTACTATGTGTGAAGGTTGGGGTTGGTTCAATATAAGTGTGGGGTTTGTATTTTTAATGTATATGTATCAAAGTGCTCAGGAAGGTGTAGTCACTATATCCAAATGTATCATACCCGTCCCGCAACCTACATTACTACCAAATAAAGTCCTACTTAATCTTTAACTGAATGAGATCGAATTAAAAGAGTATTATACTACGAGCAAGCCTATGGTATGTCTTCTGTGGCACATGAATCTTAATTCTGAGAGTGAGTGAATTCTATCTTGAGTTACTATTTGTTCTTGAATTTTATTGTGTGTAGAACAACTCTCTATTGTTTGTGTAAGGGCACATGACTTGTGAAGGAAAGGTAAGGTCTTTGGCCTCTGTGTTAGATTAAGTGAGCAGGTTTTTTAAAAAATACGTGGTACTTGTGAGTTGAGTCTTGAGGCTAGCATGTTACGATATGGTGCTTAGTCTGCTTTAATTATTCTTGCTAGGATGAGTTAGGAGAGTTGCTTGAAAAAGTCATCTCTATTTGAAGTGTAGTTTGTATTGCTCGAGGACGAGCAATGATTTAAGTATGGGGTGTTCATGGTAGTCTAAAACTATGAGTTTTTGGGGTACTTTGTACCTATTATTTGACTACACTTTAATTATTTTGAGCTAAAATGTGAATAATTTATACTTATTATGTGTTTTTTGTTGTGAAGGTGGTGATTCCGAGCTAAGACATATTTTGGAACAAAAATAAGGAAAAAAAAGCTTTGAAATCTGAGTAAAAGTTTAAGAATTAAATCTGGAATTGAGTTCGGGATCGAGAACCGAGTATACATATGAAAAATAAAAGAAAATCGCTCAAGGCCATAAAATTGTCATGGTGTGGTTGATGATGCCTGCCTTAGAGAAAATTCAATTGAATTGAATTTCAAACTTAGTAAGAATTTTTGGCTTGGTGACGTCCCACGTCGTCGCAGCCAAAACCAATATTCAGGCATTAGACATAGAGGAAATAAGTCCTCTGGAAATTCCCACAAGTGCGACATATAGCGCGTCGCCTAGTGTGGCGCATGTACGATCCGATCGGTCATTTTGAGAATATTAGCCCTGAACCCCTATTTATTTCTCCCTCTATGTCATTCTGTGGTTACGTGACTAAATTGGAAGTTTAAATCATACGAGTTGACCGTAGTTGGAATTGTTTGAAGACGACTCCAGAGTGGAGTTTTGATGGTTTCAATAGCCCCGTAGGGTGATTTTTTCTTAGGAGCGTGTCCGGATGTTGATATGGAGTTCTGTAGGTCAATTGGTGTTAATTGGCAAAAATTGAAAAGTTGGGTGATTTTTGGGAAGTTTGACCGGGGGTGGACTTTTTGATATCGGGGCCGAATTCCGATTCCTGAAGTTGGAGTAGGTCAGTAATGTTAATTATGACTTGTGTGCAAAATTTGAGGTTAGTCGGACTTGATTTGATAGGTTTCGGCATCAGATGTAGAAGTTTGAAATTCTAAAGTTAATTAGGCTTGAATCGATGTGCATTTCATGTTTTTAGTGTTGTTTGATATGATTTGAATGCTCGACTAAGTTTGTATGATGTTTTAGGAATTGTTGGTATAATTAGTTGAGGTCCTAGGGGCCTCAGATGTGATTCGGACCATGTTCGGCGTATTCGGAAATTTTGGAGTTGCAGAAACTCTGGTTCTTACAGTTCTAGTTTCCTCTTATGAGATCGCGGAAGAGGGGATGCGATCACGAAGGTCAGAGATTGGCAATCATGGTTTTTTTTCTATGTGATATCACAAATGCATCCGCGATTGCGATGCTTGTGCCAGTGAATCGCGAATGCGTGGCCTTTGCCGCGTTCGTAGTGAAGAAGGGAGGACTGGGTAGTGGAATGATTTACTCTATGCGGTTGCGTGTGGTGTTATGTGATCGTGTAGCTTGGCATGGCAGTGGATCGCGTTCGCAGAGCAGCTACCGCGCTCACGTAGGTCTTTTGTTGGGGCAACTTACTTTGTTCTACGCGAACTCATGTGAAGTTCCGCGATCGCGTAGTGTAAACACTTGGGCAACAAAACTTAATTCTCAAAATTGAGGTTATGTCCTTTTTCACCATTTGGGCTTTGAGAGCTCGAATTGAGGCGAGATTTTGGTGGATTTTCAGAGGAAACAATTGGGTAAGGATTTTTGACTCTTTTTTGATTTATTTCCACTAATCTACAATTAATTTCTTCATTTAATTAAGGATTTGGGTTGAGAAATTTGAGGGATAAGTAGGAAAATCCTTAGGCCTAATTTTGGGGTTTTGACCAAAATTTTTGTATCGAATTTGAGTAATTTTGGTATGGGCAGAATCGTGGTTGATTCGGTATTTGTATTTCGTGACTTTTACCCGATTCCGAGACGTGAGCCCAGGTTGAATTTGGGATGATTTTTCTAATTCTAGATAAAATCATAAATTCATTATTTGGATTATTTTCCTATAATTATATATATAGTATTTCATTATTTGTGGCTAGATTTGAGCCGTTCGGAGTCGAAAAATCGAGGGAAAGGCCTTCTCATTGATTGATTGAGCGATTTGAGGTAAGTGGCTTGTCTAACCTTGTGTGAGAGAAATCTCCCTTAGGATTTGGTATTGTTGCGATAATTGTGATATGTGAGGGCCGTGTATGCGAGGCGACGAGTGTGTACACGGGCTAAATTTTAAAATTCTTGTTTTTATCTAAGTAGTTTCCTTTTTATGCCTTAGCTGAGTTACTTTAACATGTATAGTCATCATGTTTAGCCTAACTTCACATGTCTACTTTTTTATTCTCTTGTTTGTAACTTGTATTACATGCCTAGTTGAATTCCCCGTTTTCTTGATTTCGTATTCATTATTTAACTTGGGATTCCTTACTTGAACTTGTTATCCCTGATATATCATTGTTTCAGTTGTATGTCTTAGTTTTCATGATTGTTGTTCATATGACTGGTTGGTTGCATGAGGTTTCTGCGTTAAGTTGTTATTTTTTGCACGAGGTTTCTGCCATGCCGTTGTGATTATTGATACGCATGCAGTGGTACAAGGTATGGGTGTTGAAACACATGCAGTGAGATAGGGTGGGCTTGATACGCGTGGCTAGTAGGGAATTACTAGAAGTCATGTGGTGTGATAAGGTTGGCTAACGTAGGATGCTATTTCGGAAAATAATTTTTAAAACAAACTATAAGGCTCCCACAGTGATATAAGGAAAGATTATGAGACATTTACTTTTGGGATTACGAGGAGGTACCCCGGGAATGCCCCTGTTGATTTCCTCTACTTGTTGTTTGGTTGTTGTTGTCTTTCTTTAACTTGTGAGATTTTTATTTTCTTTCATGTTGTAATTATATTTATCTGATTCCGTGTTATTACCTTCCGTAAATTCTCATCGTTTCACTTCTCTGTCGTTTTATTATCTTGTTATATCTTCTACCTTGTTTCTTATAAATTCCAGTAGGGCCGGACTTGACCTCGTCACTTACTCTACCGAGGTTAGGCTTGACACTTATTGGGTACCATTATGGTGTACTCATACTACACTTCTGCACATCTTTTTGTGCAAATCTAGGTACTTCTTACCAGGCCAGATATCATGAGCTAGTGAGTACATGGCGAAGTCAAGGTATATCTGCCAACGCCCGCAGACCTCGGAGTTCCCATCTACCTTTATTTTGTTGTTTTTCCTTATCCTCATTAGACTCTGAAGTATAGAGATATTTAGAGGAGCCACCAGTAGCTCTAGTTGTAGGATAGGCACCTGAGATGCCTATTGCTACACCAGCTCTCTAGGAGTCTCTCGCCCAGTTTCTGAGTATGTTCAGCACTTTGGCTCAGGCAGGTATATATCACTTGCTCCTGCCACATCTCAGGCTGGGGGAGGAGCACAAACTCCCTCCGCTCGTACCCCAGAGCAATAGGTCCAGGTCGACCAAGTCCCAGAGGTCATACTAGTACAACCAGTAGCCCAAGTTCGGCCCGAGGGTAGGGCAGTAGTTTCTGAGGAGGAGCAGCTCAGGATCGAGAGGTATAAGAAGTACCATCCTCCTACTTCCAATGGTTTGGCGTTAGAGGATGCCCATGGTTTTATTGAGGAGTGACATCGTATGCTTCGTACTATGGGTGTTGCGGAGTCTAGTGGGGTCTCTTTCGCTGCGTTCCATCTTAGAAGAGCGACTTATCAGTGGTGGCGAGCATATGAGTTGGGTAGTCCGGCTGAGGCAGCTTCACTCACTTGGAATCAGTTCTCAGATATGTTCTTGAGGGAGTATTTTCCCCCAAAGTATCATAAATGCATGGTGCGCGGAGTTTGAGCAGTTGCGCCAAGGTTCTTTGACCGTGTCGGAGTATGTAGTCCGGTTCAGTGATTTGACTAGGCATGCACCAGCCGTCGATGCTACTGTTCGAGAGTGGGTTTGTCAATTTATCGAGGGGATAAACCCAGTATCAGATTTAACATGGCCCTAGAGTTGGAGATGGACATTACATTCCATCAGGTAGTGGGGATTGTTAGGAGATTGGAGGGTATGCTGACTCGTGAGATAGAGGAGAGAGAGGCCAAGATGTCTCGAGAGTATGGAACATATAGTGGTACTGTGCCCCAGTTTCAATTCGTCATGGTAGGGGCTATGTGAGTCGCCCTGTTCATTCAGCACTTCCAGCTTCCAGCAGTACTCCAGCCATTCCTAGGCCTTAGGCTCCCCATTATGCATCACCATTATCTAGTGCACTTACTGCATGGGATGCTAACAACGGTCAGTCCAGCCAATCAGGCCCGACTTAGCAACAACAGCCACGTCCTCCAAGAGCTTATCTTGACTGTGGTGACACTCGTCACGTGGTGAGGTATTTCCCCAGAGTCAGGAAGGGTTTACCTCCACAGGCTACTCAGGCTTCGTGTATTCCAGTGAGTCCTCAGGCTTCTCAGTCCTTGGTTGCAGCACCAATTTCCTCCCTACTTGCACAACCAACTAGAGGTGGAGGTCGAGCAGGTAGAGGTCGCCCTAGAGGGGTAGGCTAGGCCAGATATTATGCCCTCCCTACTAGGACAGAGGCAGTTGCATCAGACTCTGTCATCACAGGTATTGTTCCATCATAGAGATGCATTAGTCTCATTTGATCCAGGCTCCACTTATTCCTATGTATCATCTTATTTTGCTCCGTATTTGGGTGTATCCCGTGATTCTTTGAGTTCTCTTGTCTATGTGTGTACACCCGTGTGAGATTCTATTATTGTTGATTGTGTGTATCAGTCGTGTTTGGTTGTTCTTAGTGGTTTGAGACCAGAGCTAATTTATTGTTGCTTAATATAGTGGATTTTGATGTTATTTTGGGCATGGACTAGTTGTCTCCCTATCATGCTATCCTTGATTGTCACGCCAAGACAGTGACACTGGCCATTCCAGGATTACCACTGTTAGAGTGGAGAGGTGCTTTAGATTATGTTCCTAGCAGGGTTGTTTCATTTCTAAAGGCTCAGCGGATGGTTGATATGGTGTGTGATGCGTATTTGGCATATGTGAGGGATGTTAGTGTTGATACCCCTACCGTCGAGTCAGTTCCGGTAGTGAGGGATTATCCATATGTATTTCTGGCGGATATTTTGGGCTTGCCGCCCGACAGAGATATCAACTTTGGTATTGATTTGTTATCAGGCACTCAGCCTATTTCTATTCCACCCGATCATATAGCCCGAGCAGAGTTGAAAGAGTTAAAGGAACAGTTGCACGAGTTGCTTGATAAGGGATTCATTCGGCCCAGTGTGTCGCCTTGGGGTGCTCCGGTCTTATTTGTAAAGAAGAAGGATGGTTCTTTATGCATGTGTATTGATTATCGCCAGTTGAACAAGGTTACAGTGAAGAACATGTATCCATTACCTCGTATTGATGAACTATTTGATCAGCTTCAGTGTGCCAGAGTGTTCTCAAGATCGACTTACGTTCAGGCTATCATCAGTTGAAGATTCGGTAGCCAAATATCTTGAAGACTGCCTTCAGGACTCGTTATGGTCATTACGAGTTCCTTGTGATGTATTTTGGACTGACCAACTCCCCAGCAACATTCATGCACTATGAACAACGCATTTCAGCCCTATCTTGACTCGTTCATCATCGTGTTCATTGACGACATTTTGGTGTACTCCTAGAGTCGGGAGGATCATGAGCAACACCTGAGGAGTGTGCTTCAGACTTTGAGGGAAAAACATTATATGCAAAATTTTTGAAGTGTGAATTCTTGCTAGATTCAGTGGAATTTTTGGGTCATGTAGTATCGAGTGAGGGGATCAAATTAGATTCGAAGAAGATTGAAGAAGTGCGGAGTTGGAACAGACCGTCCTCAACTATGGAGATATGGAGTTTTCTTGGTTTGGCGGGATATTACCCTCGATTTGTAGAGGGTTTCTCGTCTATTGCAACACCTATGACCAGTAGGGTGCTCCGTTCAGGTGGACCGAGGAGTGTGAGGAGAGCTTTCAAAATCTCAAGATAACTTTGAGTACAACCCTCATGTTGGTATTGTCTACTGGTTTGGGGTCCTATATAGTGTATTGTGATGTGTCGCGCATTGGTCTCGACGCGGTGTTGATGTAGGACGGTAGGGTGATTGCCTACGCGTCTAGACAACTGAAGGTGCATGAGAAGGACTGTCCTATCCACGACCTTGAGTTAGCATGTTCATGCCTCGAAGATCTGGCGACACTATTTGTATGATGTCCCTTGTGAGGTCTACACCGATCACCAGAGTCTACAATATCTGTTTAAAATGAAGGATATTAACTTGCGGCAGCAAAGGTGGTTAGAGTTGCTTAAGGACTATGATATGACCATTCTATATCATCCCTAGAAGGCCAATATGGTGGTCGATGCCTTGAGTCGCAAGGCAGAGAGTTTGCACAGCTTAGCATATCAACCAGTAGCATAGAGGCCTTTAGCCTTGGATGTTCAGGCCCTGGCCAACCAATTTGTCAGATTGGATGTTTCCGAGATGAGACGAGTTTTGCTTTTGTGGTTTCTCAATATTCTCCTTATGATCGTATCAGAGAGCGTCAGTATGATGACCCCCATCTGCTTGTCCACAAGGACACAGTTCAGCACGACGATGCCAATAAGGTCACTATTGGAGAGAATAGTCTATTACGGATGCGGGGCAGACTAGGTGTGCCCAATGTAGATGGGTTGCGTGAGTTGATTCTCTAGGATGCTCACAGTTCACGATACTCTATTCATCCGGGTGCCATGAAGATGTATCAGACTTGAGACATCACTACTAGTTGAGGCGGATGAAGAAGGATATAGTGGAATATGTAGCTCGGTGCCTAAATTGTTAGCAAGTGAAGTATGAGCATCAGCGACCGGGTGGATTGTATCAGCAGTTAGAGATCCAGAGTGAAAATGGGAGCGGATCACTATGGATTTATTCTTTAGGCTCCCACAGACTCGGAGGAAGTTCTATGAAGTATGGGTGATTGTGGATAGATTGACCAAGTCACCTCATTTCATTCCTGGGGTTATTACTTATTCTTCAGAGCAGCTAGCTCAGGTTTATATTCGCGAGATTGTCAGGCTTCATGGCGTGCCGGTATCTATCATCTCTGATAGGGGTACGCCATTTACATCGCGGTTCTAGAGAGCCGTACAACATGAGTTGGGCACACAGTGGAGTTGAGTACAACATTTCACCCTCAGACGGACGGACAATCTGAGCACACTATTCAGATTTTGGAGGATATGTTCCGTGCATGTGTGATGGATTTTGGGGGTTCTTGGGATCAGTTCTCGCCACTTGCGGAGTTTGCCTACAACAACAGTTATCAGACGAGCATTCAGATGGAACCATATGAGGCATTGTATGGTAGGCGATGCCGTTCTTTAGTGGGTTGGTTTGAGCCGGGTGAGTCTAGACTATTGGGTACATATTTGGTTCAGGATGCTTTGGAAAAGGTTAAATTTATTCAGTATCAACTTCGTACAACCCAATCCAGACAGAAGAGTTATGCGGATCGTAAGGCTCACGGCGTTGCATTCATGGTTGGGGAGCGGGTCTTGCTCCGGGTTTCTCCCATAAAGGGTGTTATGAGGTTCGTAAAAAAGGTCAAGTTGAGCCCTAGGTATATCAGACCTTTTGAGATTCTTGAGAGGGTTGGAGAGGTGTCTTATAGACTTGCAACCACCTAGTCTCTGCAGTTCATCCAGCATTCCATGTTTCTATGCTACGGAAGTATCACGGCGATCCGTCTCATGTGTTAGACTTCAGCTCAGTCTAGTTGGACAAGGATCTATCTTATGTTGAGGAGCCGGTGGCCATTTTGGTCAGGCAGGTTCAGAAGTTGAGGTAGAAGAACATCACTTTAGTGAAGGTTCAGTGGACGGGTCATCCAGTCGAGGAGGCAACTTGGGAGACCGAGCATGATATGCACAACCGTTATCCTCATATTTTCACCATTTCAGGTATGTCTCTATACTCGTTCGAGGATGAATGTTTGTTTTAAGAGGGGGAGGATGTAACGATCCGGCGGTAGTTTTGAGAGTATTAGCCCCAAACCCCTATTTATTGCTCCCTCTTTGTCATTCTATGGCTACGTGACTTGCCGGGAGTTTTGGTTTTTGGTTTCGGAGTGAAATGGGGCACATAGTCCCTAAATTGGAAGTTTAATTCATAGGAGTCGACCGTGGTTGGAATTGTGTGAAGACGACTCTGGAATGAAGTTTTGATGATTTCAATAGATCCATAGGTTATTTTGGTCTTATAAGCATGTCCGGATGTTGATTTGGAGGCCCGTAAGTCATTTCAGCGTTAATCGACGAAAGTTGGAAAGTTGGGTGATTTTCTGAAAGTTTGACCGAAGGTGGACCTTTTGATACCGGGGTCAGATTCCAATTCAAAAAGTTGGAGTAGGTACATAATATTAATTTTGACTTTTGTGCAAAATTTAGGGTCAATAGAACTTGATTTGATAGGTTTCGGCATCAGATGTAGAAATTTGAAGTTCTAAAGTTCATTAGGGTTGAATCAATGCGTTATTCATGTTTTTAGCGTTGTTTAATGTGATTTGAAGGCTCGACTAATTTCGTACGATATTTTAGGACTTGGTGGTATAATTGGTTGAGGTCTGGGAGGCCTCGGGTGTGATTCAGACCATGTTCGGCGCATTCTGAATCTTTTTGGAGTTGCAGAAACTCTGGTTCTTCCAGTTCAAGTTTCCTCTTATGCGATCGCGGAAGAGGGGATGCGATCGCGAAGGTCAAAGATTGGTAGGTCATGGTTTTTGTTCTATGCGATCGTACGAATGCATCCGCGGTTGCGAAGTTTTATAGGACTAGTGAATCGCAATCGTGAAGGTCAAAGTCGCATGTGGTGTTACGCAATCGCGTAGCTTGGCATGGTAGTGGATCACGATCGCATAGCAGCTACCGCGTTCACGTAGGTTTTTTTTGTTGGGGCAGCTTACTTTGTTCTACGTGATTGCATGTGAAGTTCTGCGTTCGCATAGTGTAAACACCTGGGCAGCATAACTTAAATCTCATAATCGAGGGTTATGTCATTTTTCACCATTTGGACTTTGAGAGCTCGGATTGAGGCAAGATTTTGGGGGATTTTCAGAGGAAACATTTGGGTAAGGATTCTTGACTCGTTTTTGATTAATTTCCACTAACCTATCATTAATTTTTTCATTTAATTAAGGATTTGGGTTGAGAAATTGGGGGAAAAAGTGAAAAATCCTTAGGCCAAATTTTGAGGTTTTGATCGAGATTTTTGTATCGTATTTGAGTAATTTGGTATGGGTGGACTCATGGTTGATTGAGTGTTCGTATTTTATGACTTTTACCCATTTCTGAGACGTGGGCCCGAGCTGACTTTTTGGGACGATTTTTTCAATTCTTGCTAAAATCATAAATTCATTATTTCGATTAGTTTCATATAATTATATTTATAGTATGTAATTATTTTTGGATAGATTTGAGCCGTTCAGAGTCGGAAAATCGAGGGAAAGGCCTTCTCATTGATTTATTGAGCGAGATTTGAGGTAAGTGACTTGTCTAACCTTGTGTGGGGAAATCCTCCTTAGGATTTGGTATTGTTGCGATAATTTGTGATATGTGAAGGCCGTGCATGCGAGGTGACGAGTACGTACACGGGCTAAATGTTAAAATTCCAGTTTTATCTAAGTAGTTTCCTTTTATGCCTTAACTGAGTTACTTTAGCATGTATAGTCATCATGTTTAGCCTAATTTCACATGTTTACTTGTTTATTCTCTTGTTTGCAACTTGTTCTAAATGCCCAGTTGAATTCCCTGCTTTCTTGATTTTGTATTCATTATTTAACTTGGGATTCCTTACTGGAACTTGTTATCCTTGAAATATCATTATTTCAGTTGTCATGTCTTAGTTTTCATGATTGTTGTTGAGATGACTGTCTGGTTGTTGCGCGAGATTTCTGCAGTGCGGTTGTTATTGTTTGCACGAGGTTTCTGCCGCGCTGTTGTGATTACTGATATGCATGTGGTGGTATAAGGTCTGGGTGTTGAAACACATGCAGTGAGATAAGGTAGGCTTGATACGCGTGGCTAGTAGGGGAACTACTAGAAGTCATGCAGTGTGATAAGGTTGGCTAAAACGTGGGATGCTATTTCGTAAAATTATTTTTAAAACAAACTATAAGGATCCCGCGGTGATATAAGGAGAGATTGTGAGATATTTACTTTTGGGACTACGAGGCGGTACCTCGGGAGTGCCTGCCCCTGTTGATTTCCTCTACTTTCCGTATTGGTTGTTGTTGTCTTTCCTTAATTGTAGATTTTGCTTCCTTTTAATGTTGTAATTATCTTCTTTGATTCCGTGTTATTACCTTTCGTAAATTCTCATCATTTCACTTCTCTGTCATTTCATTATCTTATTATATCTTCTGCCTTATGATCACGCTCAACTATGTCTAATAAAAGACTAAGCGGGCGTTGCAAATATAATCCGGGGTATTATGCCCAGAATCGATCCCACAGGGAATTTACGTATCAAGCAAGCTGTTAGAATACTCAACTATCACTTGAGGTCATTTAAATTACTAAAACTAAACATTAACTACGCTAAGGTGTAAACAATTGTAATAACGATCTAAGGTTATGGTTTCCTCCGTTGGTGAATTTACTTCTCGGATACTTCATATAGCTTGATTAGTTTTTTCTATCAATCATGAACACTCTATCTACCATAAATCTCTCTCAAGTAATTATGATAATTTACTAGACGCACTCTCTCAAGTTACGCTAGCTAGATTGCATTACAGTTCACTTAGATTGCACCCGAAGTATCGTTATCT
>ML337741.1:1539-40132 GCA_005239505.1 Nicotiana paniculata
CAAAAATCTCAATTTAAGAACAAAATAGGGGTACGGCTTGTAATGTGGGTACCAAAGGAAAGGTCTAAAGGCTCAAAGGGGCTATCAATGGAAAATTTATCTCTTGTGTGACAAGCACATCCATAATCAAGCAAGAAAATGCCTACGTCATCTCCTAGACTAGCATAACCTACAATTTCGCTTAGATTAACACACGGGGCAAGTTCTAGACTACACAGGATAGCATAGAAAATCACTAAACCTCACACATTGCACATGGCTCAATCACAACGGTTTTATTCAACTCTCAAGTCAAGCAAGCACACAAAATTGAGAGAATTAAGCAATATTACACTATGTAGCATACAAGTCAAACAACTGAGCTAAGGCGTCACAAAATATGCTATTCATTTTTTACTCAGGCATCACATGTCAAACCAAATATAAGGGAGAACAGAATGTATGTCGTAACCTAATATGCGGGCACTAAACATCTCAATGGGTATTTCTGAGTTACTCAGTTTCTTCCTAACTACTCTAAAAAAAACAAAAATAATTTAAAGTACCCGGTTCAAGTTACACCCTTGGAAAAGAACCGGTGCCCAAAGAAAAATCAAGGGATACTACCTAACTATCCAAAAAAAAATAAAAAATCTTTTTGGTATTTTTTTTAAATCGGACTTTATCCCTCAAGAAAATTGTCCAACGTATCCATCGTTGGAAAAAATTCGAGATTTTTCTAGAACTACAATAATAATTTTATACAATTACACTTCACTTCAGAAAGTAGTTTCCCCACCCCACACTTATGTTATGCATAGTCCTCGATGCATGATCACCAAGAAAAACATTAAAACAAGGGTAGAAATACTCCCTGAGACCCTCTCGGGCATAGCCCGAACATGATTCTCAATCTTTAGAGTCGGGATGACCCTACACTTAAGCTCAAATATGCCCCTCAACTTCAACTTTTGGGTACTCAGACTTCCCCTACTCTGTAAAATAAAAACAACACAAAACTGACACTAAAAAATAATGAAAAGATATACAGGATAGGTTGCCTCCCAACAAGCGCCTGATTTAACGTCGCGACACGATGCAGACTCTCGACTCACTAATCAGCGAGCACGACCTTGGTCTTCTCACGATTTATGGTGCCACCCCCATAGTGTTTGACTCTATGTTCGTTCACTAAAAATTTTCTTTCAGCATATATAGCTCGCAACTCAAGTGCACCATATGGGGTGACTCTCACTATCTCAAGTGGGCCTGACCATCTCGATTTCAGCTTTCCGGGAAACAGTCTCAGCCTAGAATTGAATAATAATACCTGTTGGCCTGGCTCAAAATGACGCGGCTTTATGTGTTTGTCATGCCATCTCTTGGTCTTTTCTTTGTAAAGTTTGGCATTTTTGTATGAGTACAACCTGAACTCATCTAATTCATCCAACTACAACAATATTTTCTCACCCGCGGCTTCAAGGTTCATGTTTAGCTTCTTGATGGCCCAATATGCTTTATGTTCAAGCTCTACGGGCAAGTGACATGCCTTCCCATAGACCAGCTTGTACGCTGATGCCCCAGTTAGTGTTTTGTACGCTGTTCTGTATGCCCATAAGGCATCATCTAACTTAGTAGCCCAATCTTTCCTGTTCACACTCACCGTTTTCTCCAATATTTGCTTAATTTCTCTGTTGGATACCTCTACTTGTCCACTTGTTTGAGGGTGATATGCTGTTGCAACTCGATGACGGACCCCATATTTAGCTAAAAGGTTATTCAACAACCGATTCCAAAAATGGGTTCCTTCATCACTAATCAAGGCACGTGGAGTACCAAATCTGGAGAATATATTCTTCTTTACAAACACAGCGACAACCATGGCATCATTTGTCGGCAATGCGATTGCCTCCAACCATTTCGACACGTAGTCAACTGCTAGCAAAATGTATTTATTTCCCCTGGATGATGGGAATGGACCCATAAAGTCTATCCCCCATACATCAAAAATCTCGACCTCCAAGATATTATTCAAAGGCATCTCGTGCTTCCTTGTTATCGTTCCTGTTCTCATGCACTGGTCACACTTTTTAACAAATGCGTGGGCATCTTTGAATAGCGTTGGCTAAAAAAAACCAGATTGTAGCACTTTTGCCGCTGTTCTATCGCCACCATGATGGACCCCATATGGTGATGCATGACAATCATACAACACAAGTTCCACTTCTTTATCAGGAATACATTTCCTCATTAACTGACCATCACATTCTTTGTACAGGTAGGGTTCATCCCAGTAGTAAAACTTCACATCGCATAAGAACCTCTTTCTTGCTTCATATTCTATTTCTGGGGGAAGTACCCTACTCACCAGATAATTCACATAGTCTGCATACCACAAAGTAGGGTCTTGGGTTATAGAAAAAAGTTGCTCATCAGGAAAAACTTCTTTAATATCTCCACCCTCCTTAACATGATCATGATTTTCCAGCCTTGACGGATGGTCAACTACTTGCTTATTAGTGCCCTTTCGGTCTCTTATCTCCATATCAAATTCCTGCAATAATAAAAACCAGCGCATCAATCTAGCTTTAGATTCTTTCTTTGTAAATAAATACCTGATTACTGTGTGATCTGTGTGGACTATAACTTTTGTTCCCACCAAGTATGCCCGGAATTTTTCAAAGGCCCACACCACAACTAACAACTCCTTTTCAGTGGTGGTGTAATTCTGTTGTGCATCATCAAGGGTCTTACTCACATAGTAGATGGAATAAAACACCTTGTCTTTCTTTTGGCCTAGCACTGCCCCAATTGCATGGTCACTTGCATCACACATAAGTTCAAATGGTACTGACCAATCAGGTGCAACAATTATGGGGGCAGCTACACAATTTCTTTTTGAGCTCCTCAAATGCTTCAGACAGGGTGCATCAAAATTGAACTTGACATCTTTTTCCAGAAACCTGCACAAAGGAGTAGTAATTTTAGAAAAATCTTTTATAAAGCGCCTATAAAATCCTGCGTGTCCCAAGAAACTCCGGACGCCCTTCCATCATACATCTCTGGAAGGTGGCTGGTGAATTGCAAAGACCAAATGGCATTCGGTTGAAGGCGAAGGTGCCATAAGGGCAAGTAAATGTGGTCTTCTACTGATCCTCTGGGCATATGACAATTTTATTGTAACTTGAATACCCATCCTGAAAGCAATAATATTCATGCCCTGCTAATGTGTCCAACATTTGATCAATGAATGGGAGTGGAAAGTTATCCTTGTGGGTTGCTTTGTTGAGCCTTCGATAATCAATGCAAACGCTCCAACCCGTAACAATGTGGGTAGGAATTAGCTCATTCTTTTCATTCTCAATCACAATCATCCCTCCTTTTTTGGGCACACATTGAACCAGGCTAAACCAGTTGCTGTCAGAAATAGGGAAAATGATACCTGCATCCAGCAATTTTATTACTTCTTTCTTCACTACTTCTTTCATGATGGGATTGAGCCTTCTTTGCTGCTCAACACTCAGGCGATGTCCATCTTCCAAGAAGATTTTATGCATGCAAAATAATGGGCTGATTCCTTTAATATCTGCAATGGTCCACCCAATCGCTTTTTTGTGCTCACGAAGTACCCTAAGCAATTTCTGTTCTTGTGTATTGGTCAGGCTGGATGAGATGATCACGTGCAATGTCTCAGAGTTCCCCAAATAGGCATAACATAAATGTGCTGGAAGAGGTTTGAGTTCCAGCTTTGGAGCCTTATCAATAGATGGCTTAGGAGGGGTTAGAGTAACAAGCTTGTTCAACTCTTTAAATTTTCCTAGCCCGTGGAGGTAACTGCAGGATACTTCAAGAATTCTCTCAATGTCTCCCCTTGTTTCATCCCCACAGTATTCTTCATACCCAACCAACACTCGCTCAAGAGGGTCAACAGGACTCATGTAGGTAACCATTGACTCCGATTTGCTTTCCACTACAGTAATCATGGATAACTCTTCATAGTGGACAGGTAACTTGAGTGCCTCATAAACATTAAACACCTCCACTTGATCACCAACTCGCATCGTCATTTTCCCTTCACACAAATCAATGATAGCTCGGCCCGTAGCTAGGAAGGGACGTCCCAAAATAAAGTGGACTTCCTGATCAGGCTCATAGTCCAAGATAATGAAATCAGCTGGGAATATGAAAGAGCCCACCTGAACCAGCACATCTTCAATTACTCCCTCACGATGAGCAGGGGAGCGATCAGCCAATTGTAAAATCACTGTTGTTGGGCGTGGTTCACCCAACCCCAACTGCTTGAACACTGATAGCAGCATCAAATTAATACTTTCCCCAAGATCACACAAAGCTCGCTCTACTGCATGCATACCAATTGAGATTTGGATAGTAAAACTACATGAATCTTTCAATTTCTGAGGTAGATTGCTTTGAATTCTTGAGCTAACTTCCTCAGTGAGCCACACGGTTTCAAACTCAGTTAGCCTTCATTTATTGGCCACAATGTCCTTGATGTATTTAGCATATTTGGGCACCTCCTGCAGAATTTCTACTAGTGGAATATTGATTTGTACCTGCTTCAAGAGGTGAAGAAAATTTTTGTATGCTGTATCATCTTTCACCTTTTGCAACCTTTGAGGGAATGGAGGGGGTGGCCTCGCAACAAATGGCGGGGGTTGCTCAGCCACCGCCTCCTTTGCTGGCTTATTTGATTCTTTCGGGTTGTCTGACGTTGATTCAATAGTAGCTGGTTTCTCATTAAAAGTTACCTGCTTTCTCTTTTTGGACTAGACTTCTTCCAATTGCTTCCCATTCCTCAATGATATAACATTATTATATGCTTTAGGATTAGCTTCAGTGTCACTTGGAAGAGCCCCCGTTGGTCGGGTATTTTGAGAACTGGCGAGTTGCCCTACTTGACGTTCTAAATTTCTCATCGCTACAGTCCGGGCTTGGTGATTAGCCATTATTTTCTGATTGAAAGCAAGTTGGTCGTTCATCATTCTCTTCATAATCTCTTCAAGGCTTGCTGATGGTTCAGCCTGAGGTGGTTTGTACTGCTGTTGAGGTGCTGGATGCCTGTAATGATTCTGAGTGCTTTGATTTCCACCCCAAGAGAAATTTGGTGGTTTCTCCAGTTGGGGTTATAAGTGTTTCCATATTGATTTGCTTGTCCCCTATTCGCGTTACCCACAAAGTAGATAAGTTCTGGATTAACTGGGAATAAATCACCCGAGTGACCCTCTCCACAGACTTCATAAAATACCTAAATCTGTTGGATTGGTTGAGATTGTTGCTTGTTAATGATCTTGTTCATCTGATTTACTTGCTTAGTCAATGTGGAAATCTGAGCTGACAATACTGAGACCACATCTAGTTCAAGAACCCCTGGCGACTTTTGAACCACATTTCTCCCTATCTCACCTTGCTAGTCTGGATTGCTTTTGGAGAATTTATTCAGTAATGCAAATATTTCATCATAATTCTTCTCCAAGACCTGACCTCCGGCTGCTGCATCTACCACAATTTTGTTTGCGGATGGAGCCCCTCAATGAAAGTGTGAACACCTCGTTTGTCTGATTGTGATGAGGGCAGCCTCTGAGTATCCCCTTGAACCTTTCCCATGCTGAATATAAAGATTCACCCATTTTCTTTCTAAAGAAGACTATCTCACTCCTGATCTTTGCAGTCTTTCCTGAAGGGAAGAACCTTGCCAGAAATTTTCTCGCCAAATCTTTCCATGTTGTAATGTAATTAGCTGGTTCTGCCTTTAGCCATCGATTTGCTTCGCCCAATAGAGAGAATGGGAAAAGCGCGAGCCTCACATAATCTGGCGTGACCCCGTTAGTGATATAAGTATCACTAATCTCCAAGAAGTTCAGAATGTGCTGCTGTAGATCCTCGTGTGGAAGACCCATAAACTGCCCGTTTGCATGAAGTAGTTGGATCATGCTCTGTTTCAGCTCAAAGTGACCAGTGATTCTGGGCTTCAAGATGCTGGAGGTGACATTAGTAATACTGGGCATTCCCACCTCCTAAACAGCCATGTGTTGTTCCTCTGCCATGTTCACAGGAAATCGGATGAAGTCTTGAATATTGTCTGTATCTCTTGCTTCTCAACCTCCTATGAAATGTTCTCTCAGGTTCGGGGTCAAAGCCGTCAAGTCTGTCCTGGCTTCTGATCCTACGCATTCAATCGAAGTTCCTGATATTAGAGCAAAAATCACGTGACGTTAGACTCAAGGAAATAAACAATTAAAGTAAGTAACTAGAAAGTAGTCTATATTCAAGTTCCCGGCAACGACGCCAAAACTTGTTGGTCCCAAACGCATACGCAAGTATATGTGGTCGTAGCAAGTAATATAATGTTAAATCGAATGTCGAACCCACAAGGACTTGTGTAAACTACTTTCCAAATCACTCTAATTGTTATTTAATCAAGCCAAAGTAAAATCCAAGAATGTATCTATTTTATACTACGATTCTATGAAAGAACTAATTATCAAGTAACAAGAGTATTGCTGTGTGTATTCAGTAGAGACAAATATTACAGGGTTGTGATCAATTCACCACTCATATTGCCTTCTAATTAACTCTCCCTTTCATATAATTCACTCATGGTTGCTAATTAATCGATAATTGCTCTCATAGCCTTCTCCCGAAGCACTACTCGCCTATTCTCAATAGATTAACGCCTATATTCCTATGAAATTAATCTATTAGAATGCACTAAGATTACGATGTTTAATTAAGCACGGTGACTAGGTATATTCCTATCCTAACCACAAATCCGCTCCCCTGAAGGGTTAAGATCGCGCTCTCTTCAATTCTTCTCTAATCTATATACGGCTTTCCCAAGCATAACATAGATAGTATATAGAACCTAACTGCTGGCCAAACAATTAAGCAATTAAACACAGAATTGAAGAAACAACCATATATTGAGTGAACTATAATCAATGTTAAATTAATGTCGAATAACAATATTCATGGCTAAACCACAACCCCAGAACAATTGGTGTTTATCCACTCATGCTAGAATCAAACAATTGCATAAGTGTTGCATAAATTGAAAATACTAGAATAAGGTGAAGAAAACTGATAATCCTTTGCTTCCTAACGATCCTGTGTGTATCTTCTCTCCAAAAATGGCATCCTCCCCTCAAAATTGTGTTTTTGGGTCTGTTTATATGTTTGGGACAAACCCTAAACGTGTAGGAGACTTCTATTCAAACCGGAAAACACTTAAAACCTTCAAAACTCGGATTTGACCGGGCCAGGGACTAGGCTTTATGGCCCAAACGCCGGGATAAAGCCTGGCCAGGCCTGGCGTTAGGGCTCTAACGCCCCCCAAACGCATGGTCCTACCAAGATTTATAGCCCAAACGCCCAGCTATAGCCTGGTATAACCAGGCTTTACAGCTCAAACGCCCGGCTATAGCCCGGGTCTTAGACTCTTGAGCGTATTTTTGACGTTTATGCATCCATTTAGCTCGGCTTCCATCTCCAATTCACCTACACATGAAATAGTCTCTATTATGCACATACGACGTGTATTTTTATCATTAACGCACATAAAGTGTAAGGCACATAATGCTTTAAACCATGAATTATAGCCACACATCATGGAGGTAAGTTCCCGGATTATTAAAGTCGTTTCTATGTCATTTTGTTCGGATTAGGATTGTAATTTGAAGGATTAAAGTAGAAAAAGTTTGGAAAATGGGAGGAAAGATTTTGAAATTTCTTTTGGCAATTTTAGTGGGCAATCGTGGTCCGATTTTGATGTTCTTGGTATGTATGGACTCGTGGGAGGATAAGGATTCTTGTGATGCAAATTTTATCGGATTATGAGGTTTGGGCCCGGGTTTGGCCGAATTTCGAGATTTTTATAAATTGATAGTTTTCGATTGGGTTGAGTTCCTTTAGTATATATTAATGATGTTAAACTGGTTTTGGTTAGATTCAGAGCAATCAGGAGCAAATTTTAGGGGCAAGAGCATAAAGGACTAGTATTGTGGCCCGATAGAGGTAAGTAATAGTTATAAATCTTGTCCTGAGGGTATGAAACCCCGAACTTCATATTTCTCACTACTTTTAGAATGGCGCACATGTCGGATGACGAGTATGTGACACACACTGATTTTTGGATTGGACTTGGTCCTCTCCGTGACAAAAATTAAGTTACGTATTTTACTCTAAACCATATGTTAAATTGTGTTCTAAAGATTATTGAAATATTTGGGCTATAAGCTCTGTTTGGGCCTCGTGCCGACTTGTTTAGACCCATTGGGGGCTTTTTACTGTTATTTCCTCACTGTTTATTGATGATTTCACTCAGTCACATTGTGCTTACTTTTTTCGAAACTCATCCTGATTTACACTACTTTGAGATTTAAAACTGATGTTTTGGGTCGAGTACTCCGTTTAGTGATACGCCCGAGGGACTTTTGAGAGGTTCTGACTGAGTGAGGCCGAGGACCTGATTTGGGAGGATATGATACACCATGAGGTGGCTTGATATTAGCGCTTGGGCTGAAGGAGCCCCTTCGGAGTCTACACACACCCCTAGTGAGCGCACCGAGTACGAGTGCCGATTGCCGAGTGCCGAGTGACGAGTGATTGGGAGGCATGAGTGACTGTGAGATATGCCCGAGGGGCGATTATGAGTGACTGTGAGGTATGCTCGAGGGGCTGATTATGAGTGACATTGAGGCATGCCCGAGGGGCTGATTATGATACATGTTTTTGCCCAAGGGGCTATTTATGATTTTACCACTTTCACTCTGAACTTATGAAATATGTTTTGCCTGAGGGGCTTTTTTATTATTTTCAGCATTTGTACACTAAACTTCTTGAAAGTTATGTTGAAACTATTGGCAAGTATATTTCCAAATGATTTTTACTGAAATCGGCTTTTAAGCGTGATGATTTAATGTATACATTGTTGGAAAGAAAGCCTATGCTTATTTTGAATTGATGAATTGATTTTATGTGTCTCTTGCTGCTCAGACCTGATTTATTTTCAATACTACTGAGTTGGTGTACTCACATTACTCCCTGCATCTTGTGTGAAGATCCAGGTGTTAGGGTAGGGTGAGCTGTGTATCCGTTCCAGAGATTTCTCGGAGGTTTTCAAGGTAGCTGCATGCGCCCGCAATTCCTCTCTCCCTCTCTCTCTCTCCTGCTTACTATTGTAGAAATTATTTTCTTTTTAGTTGTATATTTCTATGTAGATGCTCATGACCAGTGACTCCGGGATCTCGGGGGTTGTATTTAATATTCAGTATAGCTTTAACTGTTTTATAAATGTTTAAAGGAAACCTTTATGGGTTATCAGTATAATAAAGATGTAAATGGAAGCTTATTATGATTTCAGTGTAGTTTTGGCTGGCCTGGTTCGACGATAGGCGCCATCACGACTGACTTAGGTTTGGGGTCGTGACAAGTTGGTATCAGAGCACTAAGTTACATATGACTTACCGTTCATGATCAGGTTTAGTAGAGTCTTGGGAATCAGTACAGAGACGTCTGTACTTATCTTCGAGAGACTGCGGAACCCTTAGGAATAATCTTGCATTCTTGAATTCTTGTCGTTCGAACCCATTTAATTCAGCCAAGAGTGTAACTCTTGAATTCCTTCCATGTATTCGAACGTGCACGAGACCGCTAGATATCAACGGTGCATCGATGACTTGTGACTTCCATGGATGAGATGTCATTTTGTCATGTTGGTAATGGGCCAGTCTGGAGGAATTGAGGCCAAATTCATTCTATGGCTTGAGTGCTGAGATTTTCGTTGTGTGGGCACATGTATTTGGGGACTTATATGTCCGTTGATGTCCTTATTAATGGGACTTTGTGACTAGATGGCTACGTGGTGAATGTGATTTGATGGTTAGATGTGTTCAAACTATGATTTGTGACAAAAGGGTTGGCTGGAAATGTGGCAAGATTTATTGAGTGTTTAATTTCTGTCTTGATTTGGTATATGGCCTTGAGTTGTGAGTATATTGGAAGACCTCTCATATTGTGTAGTTATGGAGTGAAGCAGATTTTTCTGTTAGGTTATGAGTTCTTGGTGATGTCTTTTGAGCTGATCATTGCCCCAGTAGCATTCATGTATTTGATTAACGGTGTATTCCAGCCGTATTAGAACTCCTTGTTATTGTATTCATTGATGGCGTCCTGGCATATTCGCGTAGCCAGGAGTAGCATACTTAGTAATTGCGGATGGCATTATAGGGATTTAGGGAGGAAAGGCCCTATGCAAAATTCTCCGAGTGTGAATTTTGGCTCGGTTCAGTAGCATTCTTGGGACACGTGGTGTCCAGTAAGGGTATCCATGTGGTCAGACATGTGCGGGTAGAGCTTCTTGAAGCTCGAGATTTCTGCGACCACTGCTCCAGTGTTAGTTCTACCATCAGCTTCAAGTTTTACCGCGTATTGTGATGCCTCGAGGGTAGGTGTTGTATGTGTTTAGGTGTAGAAATGTGTAGTGATTGCGTGATAGTTATGGTCTTCAGAAGTGTATAGAGAGATATCAGTTGGGGCTAAGCGGGCAAGGGTATCTCCTGCAGATTGTCCTAGGGTGTGTGATCCCTATGTAGTTCTGTAATAAGTTCTCTTCTACCAGTAAATGATATATTTTGTAATTGGAGTTTAGATCACTTGTGGAAGTTGGCGTGACTGTTACAATAATGAATGCGAGATTTGCAGATGACTTGAGTTGTTAGATGGATGGTGTTATTATGGGCATTGTGAATTATTATTTGTCTCGATCGTTGGCTTTGAGCCAAGTGGGGGAGTCTGTTAATGATAAGTTGATTGCACGATTATGTGTGGTATGGGTTTCAGTTCGAGGTATACTGATAAATCAGCTATGACCTGCACGCGTGGGGTCTGGGAATACGGGCTCGATACCAACACATTCTAACCAATTTCCATTTCACTTTTCTTTATAAATTTCAAAAAAATAATTTCACTCAAAAATTTATTTCTCGAGCTTGGGACCTCGGAATTCGATTCCAGGCATACGCCTAAGTCCCATATTTTCCTATGAACCCTCCAGGACCATCAAATCATGGGTCCGGATCCGTTTACCTAAAATATTGACCGAAGTCAAATTTATTCATTTCAATGTCAAATCTTAGCATTTTTCAAAGAATTTCATATTTAATCTTTCCGGCTACGCGCTCGGACTGCACACGCAAATCGAGACAACCCTAAATGAGGTTTTCAAGGCCTCAAAGACACAGATTTCATTTAGAAACAGGTGACGACCTTTGGGTCGTCACAGTCTGCCTCCTTAATAACCCCATACCTCAATACCAAAGGAGTTATATAGCCAACTTTAAATCTACAGAAGGTGTACTCAGTTTGGAAGTCACGGTTGCAGATTTTGGGGTGCTCTAGAGGGAGTACAATGGTTGACGCGCTTCTAGACTATATGGTTCGTGCCAAGATTTATCGTTATAGAGCTATACTTTTGGGATCATTGGTCATCAATATGGATAAGAGTTACCCCAAAGAATAATGAAGAGTATATGAACAAATGGGGTGGCACAGCAGTGTTGAGTCAACATAGTAAAAGAAGAAATTGGCCGCCGGTGTTTGTGGCAAGCCTACAAAGAGGAAGGCCAGTCATTGCAACATCAACTACTTGACCCATATCTTATAAATGCTGTTGAAAGAGTTTGTTTCTCGGACTCTCCATAATGTGTGGCGCATAGGGTTTGAACGGGTGCGTTAGGTCCCTACGACGGTGCCAGAATATGCCATCAGGTTCAATAAGTTAGCCCGTCATACTCCTACTTCGGTTCTTATAGCCAGAGAGCAAGTCCACAGACTCATTAAAGGACTCAAATATGATTGTAAAATTTTTGTACGACTCAGGGCAGGTTGATAATTCATTTCGACTAGTGGTAGAAATTGTCCTAGCCTTGGGAGAGTCATATTTCATCAGAGCACTCAAATTACGTGCCACATTGAAGTTACAACTCAACTTACATGACCCACTAGGAAAAATGGGTTAGAATGGCGAAGGCAGAGGTTAGGTTCCTAGAGGTAGAGACCCAACCTGTTAATATATTTTCTTTGGTATGGCTGAGGTCGCTACACCAGATGGTGTCATTACAAGTACAATCTCTAGTTACTACAAAGTGATAATTTCCTTAACCTGATTCGATTATGAGTATCTAGGAAAGTCCTCCTAATATGCTCCACTCTTGGGTGAGCTTCGTAACTCTGAGAATCTACTTATGTGAATACTCGTATTGAGAAATTCTATGGAAATAACTACGTCTATCACTACGTGTTGTAATTTTGTTTAACGAAAAATATTCAAAAGAATAAAAGGGAATGTTTCGAGTGGTACGATGTGCATATTACTTGTGATTTCGAACTGAGGACGAAATCCTCGCATTTTAATATGATTTGATATGTTTAAATTGGACTACGAGCCACAGTGGAAGTTATATAAGGACGAGATCCTTGTGACTAAAATTCTTGTGTTTAAAATTCTTTGTTGTGAAATTAAATTGTTACTATAGTACCAATAGGGAGTCATGCCTGTTAGGTTTATTTGAAAAGTTTTGTGTAAGAAAAAAATTATCTGTGCATAATTTTTCAAATTCGTGCAAGAATTATTGAGCTTTAACCTATAAGGTAGGTGTCCACCCATGTGGCGTTAAATGAGACACGTTAATTCGGGTATATATTCATGAGGTCTTCAAGCATCATATCTCATTGTCAATATTGTGAAGGTTTGAAAGGAGATTATTGTTACCTGAAGTTATCTAGTGATTCTGTAATTGATTATGAATTAATATTAAGATCATATTGAACCAAAATGGTGTTTCATTCAAATGGTCGGACGAGTGTGGGTTGAACTTTCAAAGCTCCTGATTGCTTTGGTTACGGCGCCTGCGTTGGTGTCGCCCACGGGTTCAGGATTGTGCACGGTGTATTAGGTGCATCTCGTATTGGATTAGGTGCAGTATTAAGGCAGGATGGCAAGGTGATCGCTTATGCGTTGCGAGATTTGAAAGTCCATGAGAAGAATTATCCTGTCTATGACTTAGTGTTGGCAGCCACTGTTCATGCATTAAAAATTCGGAGGCACTATCTTTATGGCGTGCAATGTGAGGTTTTCACCGACCATCGTAGTATCTAGTACTTATTCAAGATGAAGGATCTAAGTTTGAGGCAGCGAAGATGGTTAGAGTTACTGAAGGATTATGATGTCATTATATTGTATCACCCAGGGAAGGCCAACATGGTGGCCGATGCATTGAGTAGACGCGGTGAGTATGGGCAGCCTGGCGTACATTCCAGTCGGTGAGAGACCGTTAGCTTCATACATTCAGACGTTGGCTAATCACTTCGTGAGTTTGGATATTTCTCCCAGTAGTGTTCTAGTTTGTACAGTTGCTCGGTCTTCCTTAATCGAGCGTATTAGAGAGCGGCACGATGATGACCCACATTTGATGGTTCTTAGGGACACAGTTCGGCACGGCGGTGCCAAAAAGGTTACAGTTGGAGATGACGGTGTTTTGAGGATGCAGGGCCACATATGTGTACCTAATGTTGATGGCCTTCGTGAGTTAATTCTTGAGGAAGCTCATAGTTCTATGCATTCTATTCACCCATGTGCAGCCAAAATGTACCAGGACCTGAAGCAGCACTATTGGTGGAGAAGGATGAAAAATGATATTGTTTCTTATGTGACTCGTTGCTTAATTTGTCAGTAGGTAAAATATGAGAATCAGAGGCCCGGTTGTTTGCTTCAACAGATAGAGATTCCTGAGTGGAAGTGGGAGCGTATCACTATGGACTTTGTTGTTGGACTCCCACGAACTCAGAGGAAATTTGACGCAGTTTGGGTTATTGTGGACAGGCTGACAAAATCGAGAGATCTCATTCTAATGGCAAGTACTTACACTTTGGAGCGGTTAGCTGAGTTATATATTCGGGATATTGTTCGCCTTCACTGTGTGCCCGTGTCTATCATTTCAGATCGAGGTACGCAGTTTACTTCGCACTTTTGGAGGGCAGTTCAGCGTGAGTTGGTACCCGAGTGGAGTTGAGCACAACATTTCATCCTCAGACTGATGGGGAGTCCGAGCGTACCATTCAAATTTTGGAGGATATGCTCCGCGCTTGTGTTATTGACTTTGGAGGTTCTTGGGATCAGTTCTTGCCGTTAGGGGAGTTCGCTTATAATAATAGCTATCAGTTGAGCATTCAAATGGCTCCTTATGAGGCATTATATGGTAGACGGTGCAGATCGCCAGTTGGATGGTTTGAGCCGGGAAATGCTCGGTTACTGAGTACAGACTTAGTTCAGGAGGCCTTAGATAAGGTCAAGATTATTCAAGAAAGACTTCGTGCAGCTCAGTCTAGGCAAAAAAGTTATGTTGATCGTAAGGTTCGTGATGTGACATTCATGGTTGGAGAGAGAGTATTGCTTCGTGTATCTCACATGAAGGGTGTTATGAGATTTGGGAAGAAGGGTAAATTGAGCCCTAGGTATATCGAGCCTTTTGAGATTCTCGATAGAGTGGGGGAGGTAGCTTATAGACTTGCGTTACCACCAGGGTTATCCTCAATTCATCCGGTATTCCATGTGTCTATGCTCTGAGAATATCATGGTGACCCATCCCACGTGTTAGACTTCAGCTCTGTCCAATTGGACAAGGACTTGACTTATGGGGAGAAGCCGGTAGCCATTTTAGACCGGCAGGTTTGTCAGTTGAGGTCTAAGAGTTATCCTTCAGTTCGAGTGCAGTAGAAAGGTCATCCCTTTGAGGAAGCTACTTGGGAGTCCGAGTCGGACATGCTAAGTAAATATCCACACTTGTTCGCTAATTCAGGTAATCTTCTATGTCCATTCGAGGACGAACGTTTGTTTTAAAGGTGGAGATTGTGATGACCCAAAGGGTCATTTTAACAATTTAGAACCAATTCTAGGCTTATTAGCCATAAAAGACTAATTTTAAATTCCTCGATTTGCGTGCACAGTCCAGGTGTGAACTCGGAAAGCTTTTATGTTAAAATATGAGAAATAGTAATTTCTAGAGTTAAAGTTTGGTTATAATTGACTTTGGTCAACGTTTTGAGTAAACGGACCCGAATCTGTGTTCCAAAAATCCCGGGAGGTCCAGAGTAAAATATGGGACTTAGGCGTATGCCCGAAAATGAATTCCGAGGTCTCAAGCCTTAGAAAATAATTTTTGAATAAAATTGTTCTGCTGGTTAATTCAAGAAATAAAGATATGAAATAATACGTTTAATATATGATATCGGGCCGGTATTTTGGTTCCAGAGCCCGAAATAAGTTCGTTGTGTTATGTAAGTCCTATCTGTGAAGTTTCATGAGAATCGGAGTTGAATTGATGTAATTCGGACATCCGGTTGAAAAGTTAGAAAATTTGAGTATTCTTGAGAAAATCATGAGTTTTGAGGTTAAATTCGTAATTATTTATGTCATTTTGATGATTTGATCGCATGAGCAAGCTGTACGATGCTTTGAGACTTGCGTGCATGTTTAGTTTGGAGCCCCGAGGGCTTAGGTGAGTTTCAAATAAGTTTAGGCTATGTTGTGCTTGTTTTTGATATTTCATCGTTGTTTCTTCAAGCATAAATGATACCATATTAATAAAATGAGATCCAAATTCAGTTTTTATTGAACCATTAAATCTATATCGTAATTATGAATCCATAGGAAAAAGAATCATCGAATTTGGACATCATATGAGGAAGTTATGCTCATTTTCATGTCGGGAAAATAGTGCTGGTTTTCTGGTGTGCCTAGTTCGCAAATGCGAACTTTTTGTCGCAAATGCGAACTTTTTGTCGCAAATGCGACTTTTTCCCAGCTTTCTCTTGTTCGCAATTGCAAAGTATTTCTTCTCTTTTGCGAGAGTCACAAATGCGAGCCCTGGGTCGCAAATGCGACATCTGCAACATGTTAAGTAAGATTTTAGACGGGATTTTCACCCATTTTTCAATTTTCTCACACCCTAAACCTCCATAGGCGATTTTCTAACCCAAACTTCTGCAAATCATTGGTAAGTGATCTCATACCAATTTCTTTCAATTCCTAACAACTTTTAACAAGATTACACCCAAAAATCTAGAGTTTTCATATTAAAAATTGGGTTTTTGGGAAGAACTTAGAAATTTCATATTTTGGGGAATTGGACCTCGAATTGAGGTCGGATTCTAATACCAATTGTATATCCAGACTCGGGGGAGATCGGGTAAACAGGTTTTGGTGCGAACATCGAGTTTAGACCGAGCGTGCCCGGGGTCGGGTTTCACTTTTTTTGAGAAAACTTAGGAAAAAAATCATGTTTTTCAATAAAGTTAGTTTCTTTACCCCTAATTAATGAAAGTAAGTTGATTATGAATAGAATTGAGTGTGTTGGATGTGAATTCAAAAAGAAAAGCCGTAATTGAGTAGTGAGTGGCCTACGAAATTGAGGTAAGTGTTTGGTCGAACTTTGACTTGAGGGAATAGGAATCCCCACTTGTTTGCTATGTGAAATGCATGTGTGTGGTGTATAGGTGAAGTGACGAGTATCTATGCACCGCCAAATTATATGTTAAACATGATCCCTTCCCCGTTTCCAATTTAATTGACTCATATCTAAATTGCTCTTTGTTCATTGTTGTTCTATGAATACCAGGCCTTATTACATTGCTGTTAAATATATTTGGCTATTTTGGAAGAGTATTGGTTGCGTATTTGGTTCCCCTGTGATATAGAAAGGTTGAGTAGTTTGGCACTATTTTTGAAAGTATACTTATATATTCATGTTGGTTTCATTTTTGATAATATTGAGGGAGTTATGAGAAATGCAGTTTAATTGTTTCGTGTTTGTTGAGGTTCACGTAGTTATTTGGTTTCATTTAATTATTTTCAATTGTTGTTGTAAGTGTGTTAAAATTGTTGGTTGTTCTCTTGATTCTATCATGGTACATATAGACTGAGTTGGGTTAACAGTATTACGGTGGTTACATATATTCTGACTGGTTTTGTTGTGGCATGATATTGGTTAAAGCTTACGAGCTATACTATTTTCTGTTTGCAATTGTTGAAATAAAAGTGTTGTGATAGGCTTGGCCTGAACCGTGAAAGTTTTTGATGAATAAACAAAATTGATTGTGATAAGGGGGTTGTGATAAGTGTGGATAATTAATAATGATAAGGGTGGACAGGTAGGATCGGTTTGCACGCCGCAACAAGACAGTGAGAAGGGAGTATAATTTTATTTTACTGATTTTATTATAAAGATTTGAAAATTTATTGTTTTACTCTATGGTTTTTCTCATATTCTGCACATACGATTATTTTAAGGTAAAGTTTGGAAATTCGGAAACTTGTGTGAGATCTTGGTGATAGTTGAAGTCTAGAATAGGCGACTGAGTTATTATATTTATTGTTTCAATTACATTTTTCTTGTTATTATAGAATTATTTTATTGTGTTATTGTATATATTATTTTCACATGTTATATGTTGTAAATGCCCCGCCATAGCCTCGTCACTACTTCGTCGATGTTAGGCTCGGCACTTACTCAGTTCATGGGGCCGGTTGTACTGATACTAGACTTTGTACTCTTTTGTGTAGACCCAAGTACCCGCTAGCAGTAGAGGTTTTTAGAGAGACTATTCATTTATTCGGAGACACGAGGTATATCTGGCGGCGTTCGCAGATCCCGAGAGTCTTCTCCTATTTTCATAAACGATGTTTTATTAATATTCAGAAAAGTTACACTATTTCTTTCAGTCCATTATTTGTAGTATTCTTTATTAGTTCGTGAATTGTGACACCAGATTCTGGGGTAATTCTAGATCTATTTATATAATTAGTTCGCGGTTCGTCTTATTCAATTGTTTATTATTTTATCTTTGAAAACTATTTATCGATAACCAATGGATTTAGTTTACTTTAGATTATTTTATTATATCTAAATGGATAATAAATGCAAAGTAGTTAATCGACTTCTAATATTGGCTTGCCTAGCAAGTGTGGTGTTAGGCGCCATCACGACCCCTAAGGTTGAGAATTTGGGACGTAACACTGTGATACTTGATGTGGGTTGTTTCCCCTTATTTGTTAATGATGGTGAGGCTAGTGAGGTACATATTGAGTGAGGCTGAGGGCCTAGTTTTGAGGATATTAATGCCATAGCGCGTGAACTATCCGTGCGGGTCCAGGTATTGATACCATAGCGCGTTAGCTGTCCGCGTAGCACGTGGCTGACCTTGCGGATCCAGGTATTGATATTATGGCACGTGAGAAGTCTGTGCTTAGCGCTTGGGCTTTGGGAGCCCCTCCGGAGTCTGTATACACCCCTAGTGAGCGCAAAGTGTTGAGTGTATTGAGTGTTGAGTGATGAGTGTGAGTGTTGAGTGATGGAATAACATTGCTGTGAGGTTGCATCTACTTTTGTTGTTGTTGCATTTATCTGTTAAACTTCTTTGTGGTATTTTTTGAGTTATGGAATTTACATGTTTATTTCTGTTTATTTATAAATTTTGAACATAAATAATTGGACTATTTTATTTAGCTCGTCACTACTGCTCAGTTCCTTAGTTATTTCTGTTACTACTGAGTCGGTTGTACTCATACTACACCATGCAATTTATGTGCAGATCCACGTGAGTTAGAGCACGGCGATCGTTGAGTTCAAGCCGGGTATCTGTGGAGATTGCAAGGTAGCTGCTAGTGTCCGCAGGACCTTGTTACTCCTTTTATCATCTATTTCTTCTTTGGGCAGTTAGACAGTTTATATATCTTAGTTCATAGTTTTAGACGCTCGTGACTTAATGACAACCTGATGTTTGGAGCTAGCTTCCGTATTTTTAGAGTTGATTTAGTTTATGAAAAATTTAAATGTTGATATTGTTTTATTAAATTCTTAAAATCAATCAATAGTAATATTTCGGGAAATAGGCTTGCCTAGTAACACGATAGGCGCCATCACGACCATATTTAAATTTTGGGTCGTGACAGGTTATGTCCTATTTAGTTAGCATTTTTAATTCTTTCCTTTTCTTGCCATTTATATATACTTATTTAAGTGTAAAAATTTATATAAAATAAAATATTATATTTTCGAAGTTCTAAAATTAAATTTTTCTACGTAATCCAAATTAGGAAGAGTGTATATACAATTTAGTTGATTTCGTAGTTCTAAATATTAGAAAAATAATTAAATGACTATTCCTATGTATTAGAAAAATAGTTAAATGAGTATTCCTACATATTTAAAAAATAACTAAATTACTGTTTTATCCAATGTGAATTCTATTTTTAAAGGGTAAAAAAGGTGAACGATATTTCGCTAATGGCCTTCGTGCTTTTAATATAAATATAAATTATTAAATGCACATTAATAGTCCGGCATAAAAAATAAAAACTTTTAGGAAAAAATATCAAGAATTAAATGAGCTTGCAACAAGCATGCTAAATCGCAACTACAATCGAAAAATAATTTAGGTCCTCTCTAAAATCGATTTATTCGTATTTTGAATTGAGTTTCAAAATCACGCTGATGCCTCAATTTTATGCTACATTAGCCTGACATATTTACTTAATATTATATTTCTTTATTTACTTAAAAGGAAGAAAGTCAGCCCCGAACTTTTGCCAAGTGTCATGTCCATAAAATGCCATGTAGGAATTTTGCAGTTAATATAGTTAAAATTAGTTTCTCTTTAAAAATTTTGAATTTGAAAACAATTAAATAGGAATATTATTTTGTAAAGATTCAGTAGGATCAAATTACTTTCTTTTTTAAATTTTGAATTTAAAAATAATTAAATAGGTAGTTTCTACAAAGGATTAAATAGGAGTATCTAATCCCACAGGCTTTGAGTGACTCTTTGGGAATTTGGCGTTGCAAGCCCACATCATTAGTTATTTAGTTTCTGTTCGTGGAGAAAGCTCACAAAGAATTACTTAAATTTCATCTCACAAAATTCATTATGTTGCTGATGAGCTAGCATCTGGAAGTATTGAAGTTAAAACTATTGAGGATCTGAGTGACTATAAGCATGTGAGTACCTACATTTTCATTTTGTTAATTTTTAGTTAGCACAACTTTTATCCTATCTTTCTCTACATAACATTTGTATACACAATTTTTATTCACAACTAGAAATTTTTGGGTTGTAGCAACTATTGTACACGTAGAATTAGACCGTGGATGGTGTTATTTAGCATGCAAAAATTGCGCAAAGAAACTAGACAAAAAGGAGGGGGGGGGGGGATTCTATTGTAAAAAATGCGAGCAGATTCAATCTGTCACTCATAGGTATGACCATAACTTATAGTTTTTTTTAAAACTATTGTTAAAGCTTAAAAATTTAAAAACACAAACTCTTTTCAGTTACAGGCTACAAGTTAAGGTTATGGATTGCACTGGTACAATTTCTTTGCTGTTATGGGATAATGATGCAACTAAGATTATCGAAAAGTCGGCAAATGACTTAAAGGATGTTGTACTTGAGGTATAATACAACTGTTTAGAAAAATAAGACCATAAATATTGAAAGATGTGGTATATGATCCAATCCCCTGAATCTCTTTTCCTTCTTACTTTTGGGGTACTTGAATTTGTGTCTATATGCCTGTGATGACTCTTAAACTTCAAAGTTCCAAGTTTAAGTTACAAAGTCATTATGATATGATTTTTAAAGTCAAATGAGCTTATTGTTAAATCTCTATGCATTTGCTCTTTTTAAATTTGTTTAAGAGGGTTGATAAGTTTGAAATAATGTTAGTACTCTGTTTTTAGTTGTCCCTAAGTTTCGCTAGAATTAAGATAGTTGTAGTTTAGTATCTTTTAAAGAGCATAAATGTTGTTCGAATTTTGATTGATGTTTCACTTTATGGGAATTGAAGCATTAGCTTTGTAACTATTTGATCCTTTCAATAAGGAAGAAAAAATATGTGTACACAATATTACATTTACTTTTTACACATGTTATTGTAGCTTCTGTTAACCGTTGTGATTATGTCCTTTTTGTTAGAATTATGGTGCTGCAGATGACTCTTTATGTCCAATGGAGATAGAAAATATTGTTGAAAGGCAGTTTATGTTTAAAGTTGAGGTTAAGAGTTCCAATGGTAAAAATCAATATGATGTCCTGAAAGTTATTACGCTTAGTGACGACGAGGAAATTATAAAGAAATACATTCCTTTTTTACGTGAAGAGACATTCAAAGTATGTTTCTGTACTCAATTTTTCTCAACTTTCCTATTGTGATTGAATTGATTAATTATGATACACATTCTTTTATAGGATCCAGGATTCAATAATAACGAAGCCAGTCATGAAGATAACAAAATCACAATGATTTCACAACTCATAATTAATATTTTACATAATTCATTCTTTTAATTTAACGACTTACAGGATATAAAATAATAACGCAATAAAAACTATATATTAACATGAGCCGTGGTTATATTCACACAGGTAGAAAATTACAACTTGCTTCTAGAGTTCCCATAAAATATACTGGTAACTAAATATTTGGTCAACTTTTTATTCTGATGATGGATTATTTTGATATATTCCTGTTAGTTACTTTCTGTTTAATGTTAGGTAAATGTATACTGTATACATGTTCAATTTATTCTTTCCTTGGCTAAAATTAGGTTAACATTAGAAGAATTCAGCCACGGTTTAGTGGGATATTTCTGGGCATGTGTCTGATATAAATTTTATTCTCATATTTGCAGGTTATGTTTGTTTCTTACTGTGTTGATTCGATGGTTTATGGCCCTTCCAGGATCAAAGTGAATTAGTAGGATTTCAAGGATGAGTTGAACTGAAGTATCATCATCATTAGACAAAGGTTTCGAAGTAATAAGCTACAATATATGGCATATTAGGTGTAAAACGAAACCCAACGTAGGATACTAACACCAGCTTGGCTTTAGAATGTGGCTGTGTTTGTGGAGGAGGTGAATGATGCTGTTATTCGTAGCCTAATGCTTGCCTAGATTCTTAATTATACTGACGTACCTGTATTTGTGTACTAAGTATGGAATTATAGAATTTTAATATGGAAGACTATAGAGAATCAGAGCTTCCACTTCTTAGCTGGATCAGCAAAAATCCTTCTGAGATGGCGGAATCCTCTCTGTTTATTGTCTCATGTGTCATTGCTGGTTTAGTTGGAATTTAAACTATACTTTACACAACTTTCTAGTGGAGAAGGAACACAAATGGTAGTTGGATGAAAGCCATAGCCAGATTAAAGAAAAACTCGAAAACAAGGAATAAGGTCCCTGTGGCTCCTCATACTTGGGCTTTAGAAACTGTTTCTCGAGGGAAAAGTTTAAATTGTTGTGTCTGTTTAAAGTCCATTTCTCCATCTCAGACTCTTGGCCCAATTGTGGCTTCGGAAAGTTTCTTTAATCGTTGCAGCATATGTGGTGCGGCAGCTCATTTGAGTTGCTCGTCGAGTGCTCACAAGGATTGCAAATGTGTATCTATGTTTGGATACCCTAGTGTGGTACATCAGTGGGCAGTGCGCTGGACAGAGGTAGCTGATCAACCTGATGAATCTTATTTCTGCAGCTACTGTGAAGAGCCATGCAGTAGTTATTGTTTATAGGACATGTCCTGAGGAGTGCATAGAAGCTGTAAAATCTTTGATTTTTGCAGCAGCAAGACTCGCCGACATGCCAGAATTACGCCAACTAAGAAGTGTATTTACTGAGATATATGGAAATGCCCTTTGAATGTTATCTTAGTAAAGAGGTACTCACTCATCTTTTCCCTGTCATAATATTTGTGCTTAAACTTATAACTGCAACATTACTTTTTCCCTCTAGCTCTAAAAAACATAACAAATTTTCTTTCTTCAAAGTTTGTTCAAAACTTAAACTCAGTAGCTACAAATGAGATGAAGCTCAATTGATGCAAGACGACAGAATTTGGTATAGAATGGAGTTCCAAGGCTTTAGAGCAGAAGCTTTACAATCCATTTGTATCAGCACAAGTAAGCATTGAATAAAAGCTCATCATCTCCTCTATTCTTGCATCTAAGCTAACTTGAATTGTTTAAAAGTAAATTTGGCCAGTAAATAATTTAAAGTAGTTATTTTTTTAACATTCTCTTATCTTTTCTGATTGGAGTTTCCAGTTTTCATAAATATATTATTCTATTTCTCTGTTCTTGACTATGCACATGTTAAATACGTTTGCTTAAGTCTACCCATTTTTCGCACAACTTCTACTTTTGCTGGACTTGAGCACTCCGATGATTATGAAGATATTAATAGATCAAATTACATGAGAAGAAGAAACATCTAATACTTAATCTTTGTACCTTCTGATGAGCAAAATTGGCTGTTCCGACTTCTATTGTAAAATCACTAGATATATCAGATATTTGCCTGCAATAGAAGATATTGTCAATGATCAAAAGTTGAAAACAATAAATGTGTCGAGAAACTGCTCATGTATAATAATCTCTATTGTTTCCTTTAAGATGTGATGGAACTTTAGATTCTTAGAGTTTAAGTTAAGTTCCCTCACAAATTGACAATCAATTTCTAAAGCTATAAGTATATTGCCATCTTCACTTAGTCACCACCTAAATATGATCTGTCATAAATGTATTCATTTAGAAGTTATTGATGTTCAGTCAAAAATACATATATTTTTTCATTGTTACTTCATGTTCTAGTATTTTTAATCGCCTTTTAAGTGTTAATTATATCATATTATGCTTAATATTATATTTTAACTGTGTAAGAATAAAACAGTATAAAGATAAAGAGATTTGAAGTAAAATTAAATAAAACGAGGAGGAAAAAGAAAGAAAATTAAATTAATAAAATAGGGGGTACACCCTTTGATCTTTGTCCCCCAATTGGAGACAACATGAAAAAGGATACAAAATTGAATTGCACCAGCGCTGGTCCTGGACGTTGTCTCGCGTGAGTTTTCCTATTTTGTTCAGGATAAGGTTATTTCGGCCCTACATAACTCCAACTCGTATAAAAGGGGTCTTAAACCTAATTTGGAGGGAATCTAACATACTTTGAAGAGGAATTCACGTGGAGGAACATACACTACGCTTGGAGGAGGCTTCTACCTAGTTTATCTTCTCTTCTCTTCCTTTAATTTTATAGTTTATTAGTTCTAGAGTTTTGGGTGCTACATGAACGTTGTAGTTTGAAGCTTGAATTGTTCTTATTATTCTATCATATTGGTTTATTTATTCAGTCTTGCGCTTAATTATTTGATTATTTGATCACTAATTGAATACTACCTATGAATCTATGATTGAACTCGGGAGAGGGAATTCTAGATTGCATATAAGATTGGGTAGAGCAAGATCTTAACCCTTCAGGGGAGCGGATTTGCGGTTAGAATAGGAATATACCTAATCGCGTTGCTTGGTTACGATACATGAATTATTAATGCGTTCTTGTTAATCCTAATTTCATAGGAATATACGCGTTAGGTTAGCTTGAATAGACGAATAGTACTTCGGGAGAAGGCTACGAGTAATATTAACCCTGTCAACCAATAAACCAGAAAAATTAATTAGACGATTTAAGTGGAAAACTCAACAATATTGTTTGCTAACCCATAGCTCTAGAATATCGGCTCTTATTGAATTTGTGTCTAATTTCGCTAATTTGTTTATTTAATTTCATAGTTTACTATTCTAGATTAATTTTAGTTAAATATTCATACTTTAGTATTCTCTTGAATAGATTAATTGTTTGGGTTTAACTTAGTTGATAGTTAATCACAAGTCCCTGTAGGTACGATATCTGTACTTACAATCCTATATTACTTGTCGACCATGTATACTTGCGTGTGCGTTTGGGAGTAACAAGTTTTTGCCGCCGTTGCCGGGGACTTAGAAATTAACTATTCTAGTAGATTATTTTTACTTTTGTCTATTTCAGTTTTTATTTTTTATTTTTTTATTTGTATATTCATTTAATATATTATTATCTTACTTGACATGGCATCTTGGAATGATAATTGATCGAATAATGGTTATTCTTATTACGACGATCCTTGTCCATATTGTGGAGGACCACACATGTGGCAATATTGTCCATCTCAGTCTAATGTGTGAAACTTTTGTAATGTGTGTGGTTGTCAAGGTGGCCATTGGGCTGGTTGTCCTAATTCTTATTATCCTTCTCATAGCTTTTATTGCAATGTTTCTAATAATGTTAATGAGTTTGATAGGAGCAAGGAAGTGGAGGATATGGAAAGCGTGGCTCGTATTATGACTTGATAAGACAAGCAGCGGAGCAACAGAACATGATAGCCGAGCAACAAGTTCTTGACGCCTTAGCTATCAAAAGACTCCAGGCTAGAATGGATGAACTAATAGCCAATTTCCAAGAAGAACCTCAACTCGACGAAGAGAGCAAGTTCCCACCAGAAGATAATTTTGAAGAAGCAGATATAAGAGCCAATCTTGGCTAGAGGAACAAGCTTAACTAATAAAATCTCATGAGTTTCTTCGTGATGGTATTTCAAATATGACAGAACAACTGATAGAAGGAAGAACTGAGCTCAGGCAAGAGATAGACCAATTTGGCTCAGATATCCATGACCTGCATGCTCAATTGAATAAAAAGGTTGAGGTGTCTGATGCCCTACCATCAATATTTGTGGATACTGGCCAGCTTGTGGAGCGGAAAGAGGAAATCTAAATTTTTGGCCAAATTATTAATGATGTCAAGGTTAATGAAGAGTATAAAATAGAGGATGTAAAAAATAATGCAGTTTTTGAGTTGGAGCGTATTGGACCTCATTCTAAACACTTTTCAACATTGTGTTTGGTTGGTGACATGGGAATTGATCCAGTCGAGCATATAGAGGAGTCAATGGATGAGGAACAAAGTGTTTATATTCTGAAATTTGTGATGCCAATGAGACAAAATGACATCCCTCACCTAAGGACCAAGAAGTGCAAGATGCGATACCTATTGTTTGGTTCCTTCATTTTTACACCACCACCCCATGAACATGCCAGAAAAATTGATGCAGAATTGGGGACGCAATTCATATCCTCAAAGTGGAAGAAAAAGTGGTGAAGTGATGGAGTCGTGTTGTGACATTAAATCAGTCGATTGTTGGGAGGCAACCCAATTCTATTTTCTTTCTTTTGCTTTTGTTTTTTTAAAATTTTTATTATGTTTTTTTTTGTAGTATTATTTTTGTGTTTTGTAGGAATAGGAGCAAGGAATTAAAGCCAATAGGCATGTGCAAAAGCGAGCAGGTGGTTGAAACTAAGTGTGAGGTACCCACACAAATCATACCAGGGAGAAGTCTGAGTATCCTGTGAGCTCTGCTAATGCTTCGACCTTTGGCCTACCAGGGAGTTTTTTTTACCTTCTTGTTATTTACAGTGTGCATTGAGGATATTGCAAAATTTTAAGTGTGGGGTGAGGAGATTGTCTGGGTGATTTTCTATGTTATCCTAACTTAATTGTGATGTTTTTTTCTTCTTAATGTAGTAGTTTTTATTTATTTTTTTTTAAAAAAAAACAAAAATTGAGAAAAAAAAATTCATAAAATTTTGGACTTTTCTTGACGATGGATCTCTTGGACAACTTTCTTGAGGGATTAAGGTCCAATGAAAAAAAATCTAATAATAGTTTATTTTTGTTTCTAGTTAGTTTTAGTTAGGTAATAATCCCCCTTGGTTTTTGTTTTTGCATCAGTTCTTTTCCAGGGGATGTAACTTGAACCGGGTAATTTTTTTATTTTTTAGGATTAGATTATTTTTCTTTATTTTAGGAGTAGAAAAAGAGGGAGAAGAAAGCGTTTGTTACCTGTTTGATACTAGCATATTTAGGCCTAAGCTTGAGTAATACTTTCTTCTGAGTGCTTGAAGTAATGAGTAAAATAGCAGACTTTCTGACATCTAAGTTCATAGTTGTGACTCTATATATGGCTTATTCTTATTTTGTTGTTCGCTATGATCCTGTCTGTCTTAGAGTGGAATTGATCCATCTTGATTGATACTAGTGCCATGCGTGGTGAGGATTTCTTACATATATTCCATGTTTTACATCTTAGTCTAGAACTTTCCCTGCATGTTATTGAAGCGAAATAAAAGTGTTGCTCTGTTTAGAAGATGATAATAGGCTTTACTTGATATGTCTTTTGAATTTTAGCATTTTCAGATTTTGTACCACTAGTTAGCCCGTTGAGCCTGTAGCCTTTTGTTTGGAAGCCGTATTTTCGTCTTGATCCTTTTATTGAATCCCTAGTTTTTGCAACCTGCTTCCTTGAGCACTATTGCTTAGACTGTGTTAGTAATTGATAAATTTGAAGAAGGGGATGATTAAGTGAAAAATGATGACCAATGATAGCTGCAAAGTGATGAAAATGCCCTCTTGAAAAGAAGGTGACATGAAAAAGAAATAAGAAAATGAAAAAAAAATTGCTAAAAAAAGAAGATACATTCTTGATATGAGGGAAATACTTGTGAAATAATTGATGAAGAGAGGGCTGAAAAATAAAAAAATTAAGAGATGAAAATAATGGGTTATTAAGTCTAAAAGTGCAAAGTACTTAGGGAAGTGTAAGTCACTATTATATAATCCTCCTACCCGTACCTTAGCCAACATTACAACCCGTTAAAGTCCTATTTGATTCTACTCGAGCATGCTTAATTAGTAGAGATGTACATAATGGGAAAGCCTATGGTTCTCTGTGCATACATGTGAATTCTTTTGTGAGTGCGAGAGTTGTTCTTTGATGCTAAGTCCTTAAATTATATTCATTCTTTTATTTGAGAGTATGGACTATTTATTCTTGTGAGGGAACTTGTTTCATGATAGATAAGTGATGTTATTAGCTTCTTTGATAGAGTAGGTGAGCGAGCTTAAATTTGGTAAGTTAGAGTCCGTCTCTGAGGTTAGGAGGTTAGAAGTTTGTTGTTTGTTTGTGACTTGTATATCTTGCACGATGATGAGGAAGTATATATCTGATAGTTTGAGTTACTATATGGCCTAATTGTTAGTACCAACTGAAGTGGTGGTGTTTCTAGGCTTTATTTATTGAGAGTGATTTTAATGCTTAATCGAGGACGAGCAAGAGTCTAAGTGTGGGTTGTTGATGTTCAGTCAAAAATGTATATATTTTTTCATTGTTACCTCATGTTCTAGTACTTTTAATCGCCTTTTAAGTGTTAATTATATCATATTATGCTTAATATTATATTTTAACAGTGTAAGAATAAAACAGTGTGAAGATGAAGAGATTTAAAGCAAAATTCAATAAAATGAGGAAGAAAAAGAAAGAAAATTAAATTAATAAAATAAGGGGTACACCCTTTGATCTTTGTCCCCCCCCCCAATTGGAGACAACATGAAAAAAGATACAAAACTGAATTGCATTCAAATGCAATTGATGAAAGGAAAGCTGCAAGGATTTTAACGTTAATTGCTACTGTTTCCGGCGCCAGAACCAGCACCGGGCGCTGGCCTGGACGTTGTCTCGCGTGGGTTTTACTATTTTATTCGGGACAAGGTTATTTCGGCCCTACACGACTCGAACTCGTATAAAAGGGGTCCTAAACCTAATTTGGAGGGGATCTAACATACTTTGAAGGGGAATTCACGTGGAGGAACATACACCATGCTTGGAGGAGGTTTCTACCTAGTTTATCTTCTCTTCCTCTTCCTTTAATTTCATAGTTTATTAGTTCTAGAGTTTTGGGTGCTACATGAACGTTGTAGTTTGAAGCTTGAATTGTTCTTATTATTTTATCATATTGGTTTATTTATTCAATCTTGCGCTTAATTATTTGATTACTTGATCACCAATTGAATACTACCTATGAATCTAGGATTGAACTCGGGAGAGGGAATTCTAGATTGCATATAAGATTGGGTAGAGAAATATCTTAACCCTTCAGGGGAGCGGATTTGTGGTTTGGATAGGAATATACCTAATCGCCTTGCTTGGTTACGATACATGAATTATTAATGCGTTCTTGTTAATCCTAATTTCTTAGGAATATAGGCGTTAGGTTAGCTTGAATAGACGAATAGTACTTCGGGAGAAGGCTACGAGTAATATTAACCCTGTCAACCAATAAACCAGATGAATTAATTACATGATTTAAGTGGAAAACTCAACAGGATTATTTGCTAACCCATAATTCTAAAATATTGGCTCTTATTGAATTTGTGTCTAATTTTGCTAATTTGTTTCTTTAATTTCATAGTTTACTATTCTAGATTAATTTTAGTTAAATATTCATACTTTAGTATTCGCAAGAAATTGTGGGGGTTGCTCAGCCACCGCCTCCTTTACTGGCTTATCTGATTCTTTTAAGTTGTCTGATGTTGATTCAATTGTGGCTGGTTTCTCATTAAAAGTTACATGCTTTCTCTTTTTGGACTGGACTTCTTCCAATTGCCTCCCATTCCTCAATGATACAACATTCACATATGCTTTAGGATTAGCTTCAGTGTCACTTGGAAGATCCCCTGTTGGTCGGGTATTTTGAGAATTGGCGAGTTGCCCCACATGACGTTCTAAATTTCTCATCGCTACAGTCTGGGCTTGGTGATCAGCCATTATTTTCTGATTGAAAGAAAGTTAGTCGTTCATCAATGGTTCCATACATGAGTCCTGTTGATCCTCTTGAGCGAGTGTTAGTTGGGGATGAAGAAGACTGTGGGGATGAAACAAGGGGAGACATTGAGAAAGTTCTTGAAGTATCCTGCAGTTACCTCGGGCTAGGAAAATTTGAAGAGTTGAACAAGCCTGTTACTCTAACCCCTCCTAAGCCATCTATTGAAGAGGCTCCAAAGCTGGAACTCAAACCTCTTCCAGCACATTTACGCTATGCTTATTTGGAGAACTCTTAGACATTGCCCGTGATTGTCTCATCCAGCCTGACCAATACACAAGAATAGAAATTTCTTAGGGTACTTTGTGAGCACAAAAAGGCAATTGGGTGGACCATTGCAGATATTAAGGGAATCAACCCATCGTTTTGCACGCATAAAATCTTTTTGGAAGATGGGTATCGCCCGAGTGTTGAGCAGCAAAGAAGGCTAAATCTCATCATGAAATAAATAGTGAAGAAAGAAGTAATAAAATTGCTGGATGCAGGTACCATTTTCCCTATTCCTGACAGCAACTGGGTGAGCCCGGTTCAATGTGTGCCCGAAAAGGGAGGGATGACCGTGATTGAGAATGAAAAGAATGAGCTAATTCCTACCCGCACTGTTACGAGTTGGAGAGTTTCCATTGATTATCGAAGGCTCAACAAAGCAACCCGCAATGATCACTTTCCACTCCCATTCATTGATCAAATGCTGGACAGATTAGCAGGGCATGAATATTATTGCTTACTGGATGGGTATTCAGGTTACAATCAAATTTTCATATGCCCAGAGGATCAGGAGAATACCACATTTACTTGCCCTTATGGCACCTTCGCCTTCAAGCGAATGCCATTTGGTCTTTGCAATGCACCAGCCACCTTCCAGAGATGTATGATGGCTATTTTCACTGATATGGTGGAAAAATTCGTAGAGGTGTTCATGGATGACTTCTCAGTCTTTGGGTCATCTTATGATGATTGTTTGAAAAATCTGAGCATGGTGTTGGCCCGTTGTGAAGAAACGAATCTGGTGTTAAATTGGGAGAAATGTCACTTTATGGTGCAGGAAGGCATCGTTTTGGGTCATAGAGTATCTAAAAGTGGCATCGAAGTTGATAAGGCAAAAGTGGAGGCAGTTGAAAAACTACCTCCACCAATTTCAGTGAAGGGCGTCCGGACTTTCTTGGGACACGCAAGATTTTATAGGCACTTTATTATAGATTTTTCTAAAATTGCTACTCCTTTGTGCAGGTTGCTGGAAAAAGATGTCAAGTTCAATTTTGATGCACCCTGCCTGAAGGCATTTGAGGAGCTCAAAAAGAAATTGGTAGCTGCCCCCATAATTGTTGCACCTGATTGGTCAGTACCATTTGAACTTATGTGTGATGCAAGTGACCATGCAATTGGGGCACTGCTAGGCCAAAAGGAAGACAAGGTGTTTTATTCCATCTACTATGCGAGTAAGACCCTTGAAGATGCACAACAGTATTACACCACCACTGAAAAGGAGCTGTTAGCTTTGGTGTGGGCCTTTGAAAAATTCCGTGCATACTTGGTGGGAAACAAAAGTTATAGTCCACAATGATCATGCAGCAATCAGGTATTTATTTACAAAGAAAGAATCTAAAGCTAGATTGATGCGTTGGGTTTTATTGTTGCAGGAATTTGATGTGGAGATAAGAGACCGAAATGGCACTAATAACCAAGTAGCTGACCATCTGTCAAAGCTAGAAAATCATTATTATGTTGAGGAGGGTGGAGATATTAAAGAAGTTTTTCCCGATGAGCAACTTTTTGCTATAACCCAAGACCATCCTCCGTGGTATGCAGACTATGTGAATTATCTGGTGAGTGGGGTACTTTCCCCGAAAATAGAATCTGAAGCAAGAAAGAGGTTCTTACGCGATGTGAAGTTTTACTACTGGATGAACCCTACCTGTACAAAGAATGTGGTGATCAGGTAATGAGGAAATGTATTCCTGATAAAGAAGTGGAACTTGTGTTGTATGATTGTCATGCATAACCATATGGGGGCCATCATGGTGGCGATAGGACAGCGACGAAAGTGCTACAATCTGGGTTTTTTTGGCCAACGCTATTCAAAGATGCCCACGCATTTGTTAAAAAGTGTGACCAGTGCCAGAGAACAGGAACGATAACAATGAAGCACGAGATGCCTTTGAATAATATCTTGGAGGTCGAGATTTTTTATGTATGGGGGATAGACTTTATGGGTCCATTCCCATCATCCAGGGGAAATAAATACATTTTGCTGGCAGTTGACTACGTGTCGAAATGGGTGGAGGCAATTGCATCACCGACGAATGATGCCATGGTTGTCGCTGTGTTTTTGAAGAAGAATATATTCTCCAGATTTGGTACTCCACGTGCCTTGATTAGTGATGAAGGAACCCATTTTTGTAATCGGTTGTTGAATAACCTTTTAGCTAAATATGGGGTCCGTCATCGAGTTGCAATAGAATATCACCCTCAAACAAGTGGACAAGCAGAGGTATCCAACAGAGAAATCAAGCAAATATTAGAGAAAACGGTGAGTAAAAACATGAAAACAGAGCAAAAACGGACGAAATCAGGAAACCCGGGATTTGGGCGCCACAGGCAGCACTGGGCGCCACCTATGGCGCTGGAGACAGTAAACATTTTCTGGGCAACGCCCTGGTGGGCGCTGGCTAGGGCGCCGGATGTGGGGGATTTTCCTATTTTGCCCGGGACATGGTTATTTCGGCCCAAATCCTACCCAACACGTATAAAAGCAAGTCTAAGCTTATTTTCGAGGGATTCATGCCACTTTGGAGAGGAAATACACACGAGATCATTAGGAAGCAAAGAATTATCAGTTTTCTTAATCTTTTTCTAGTATTTTCAATTTATGCAACACTTATGCAATTGTTTGATTTTAGCATGAGTGTCTAAATACCCATTGTTCTGGGGTTGTGGTCTAGCCATGGATATTGTTATTCGAAATTAATTTAACCTTGATTATAATTCACTCAATATATGGTTGTTTCTACAATTATGTGTTTAATTGCTTAATTGTCTGGCCAACAATTAGGTTCTATATACTATCTATGTTATGCTTGAGAAAGTCGTATATAATTTAGAGAAGAATTGAAGAGAGCGCGATCTTAACCCTTCAGGGGAACGGATTTGTGGTTAGGATAGGAATATACCTAGTCACCGTGCTTAATTAAACATCATAATCTTAGTGCGTTCTAATAGATTAATTTCATAGGAATATAGGTGTTAATCTATTGAGAATAGGCGAGTAGTGCTTCGGGAGAAGGCTATGAGAGCATTTATCGATTAATTAGAAACAATGAGTGAATTATATGAAAGGGAGAGTTAATTAGAATGCAATACGATTGGTGAATTGATCAAAGCCCTGGAATATTTTTCTCTATTGAATACACAACAATACTCTCGTTACTCGATAATTAGTTATTTCGTAGAATCGTAGTATAAAATAGTTATATTCCTGGATTTAACTTGGCTTGATCAAATAACAATTATAGTGAATTATTGAGTAGTTTACACAAGTTTCTGTGGGTTCGACATTCGATTTAACATTATATTACTTGCTACGACCACGTATACTTGCGTGTGCGTTTGGGACCAACAAGTTCTTGGCGCCGTTGCCGGGGACTTGAATATAGACTACTTTCTAGTTTTTGCCATTATTTTTTATTTCATTGAGTCTAACGTCACGTGATTTTTTCTCTAATATCAGGAACTTCGATTGAATGCGTAGGGTCAGAAGCCAGGACAGACTTGACGGCTTTGACCCCGAACCTGAGAGAACATTTCACAGAAGGTTGAGAGAAGCAAGAGATACAGACAATATTCAGGACCTCGTCCAATTTCCTGTGAACATGGGAGAGGAACAACACATGGCTGTTCAGGAGGTGGCAATGCCCAGTATTGCTAATGTCACCTCCAGCATCGTGAAGCCTAGAATCACTTGGCACTTTGAGTTGAAACAGAGCATGATCCAACTACTTCGTGCAAATGGGCAGTTTATGGGTCTTCCACACGAGGATCCACAACAACACATTCTGAACTTCTTGGAGATTAGTGATACTTATATCACTAACGGGGTCACGCCAGATTATGTGAGGCTCACGCTTTTCCCATTCTCTCTATTGGGCGAANTTCCCTTCAAGAAAGACTGCAAAGATCAGGAGTGAGATAGTTTCCTTTAGACAGAAAACGGGTGAATATTTATATTCAACATGGGAAAGGTTCAAGGGGAGAGACTGCCATCATCACAATCAGACAAACGAGGTGTTAGTTCACACTTTCATTGAGGGGCTCCATCCACAAACAAAAATTGTGGTAGATGCAGCAGCCGGAGGTCAGGTCTTGGAGAAGAATTATGATGAAATATTTAGATTACTGAATAAATTATCCAAAAGCAATCCAGACTGGCAAGGTGAGATAGGGAGAAATGTGGTTCAAAAGTCGCCAGGGGTTCTTGAACTGGATGTGGTCTCAGAATTGTCAGCCCAGATTTCCACATTGACTAACCAAGTCAATCAGATGAACCTGATCATTAACAAGCAACAATCTCAATCAGTACAATAGGCCTAACCAGTGCAACGAATTCAAGTATTTTGTGAAGTCTGTGGGGAGGGTCATTCGAGTGATTTATGCCCAGTTAATCCAGAGTCTTTATGCTTTGTGGGTAACGCGAATAGGGGACAAGAAAATCAATATGGAAACACCTATAACCCCAACTGGAGAAACTACCCAAACTTCTCTTGGGGTGGAAATCAAGGCACTCAGAATCATTACATGCATCCAGCACCTCAACAACAGTACAAACCACCGCAGGCTGAACCATCAGCAAGCCTTTAGGAGATTATGAAAAGAATGATGAACGATTAACTTGATTTCAATCAGAAAATAATAGCTGATCACCAAGCCCAAACTCTAGCGATGAGAAATTTAGAACGTCAAGTGGGGCAACTCGCCAGTTCTCAAAATACCCGACTAACAGGGGCTCTTCCAAGTGACACTGAAGATAATCCTAAAGCATCTGTTAATGATGTATCATTGAGGAATGGGAGGCAATTGGAAGAAGTCCATTCCAAAAAGAGAAAGCAGGTAACTTTTAATGAGAAACCAACCACTATTGAATCAACATCAGACAACTTAAAAGAATCAGATAAGCCAGCAAAGGAGGCGGTGGCTGAGCAACCCCCACCATTTGTTGCGAGGCCACCCCCTCCATTCCCTCAAAGGTTGCAAAAGGTGAAAGATAANCCAAGAGGTGCCCAAATATGCTAAATACATCAAGGACATTGTGGCCAATAAACGAAGGTTGATTGAGTTCGAAACCGTGGCGCTCACTGAGGAAGTTAGCTCAAGAATTCAGAGCAAGCTACCTCAGAAATTAAAAGATCCGGGTAGTTTTACTATCCAAATCTCAATTGGTAAGCATGCAATCGGGAGAGCTCTGTGCGATCTGGGGGCAAGTATTAATTTGATGCCACTTTCTGTGTTCAAACANCAGGTGGGCTCTTTCATATTCCCAACTGATTTTATTATCTTGGAGTATGAACCTGATCAGGAAGTCCCATTAATTTTGGGGCATCCCTTCTTAGCTACGGGCCGAGCTATCATTGATGTATGTGGAGGGAAAATTACGATGCGAGTTGGTGATCGTGTGGAGGTGTTTAATGTTTACAAGGCACTCAAGTTACCTGTCCACTATGAAGAGCTATCCATGATTACTGTAGTGGAAAGCAAATCGGCATCAATGGTTCCATACATGAGTCCTGTTGACCCTCTTGAGCGAGTGTTAGTTGGGGATGAAGAAGACTGTAGGGATGAAACAAGGAGAGACATTGAGAAAGTTCTTGAAGTATCCTGCAGTTACCTCCACGGGCTAGGAAAATTTGAAGAGTTGAACAAGCCTGTTACTCTAACCCCTCCTAAGCCATCTATTGAAGAGGCTCCAAAGCTGGAACTCAAACCTCTTCCAGCACATTTACGCTATGCTTATTTGGGGAACTCTGAGACATTGCCCGTGATCATCTCACCCAGCCTGACCAATACACAAGAACATAAATTGCTTAGGGTACTTCGTGATCACAAAAAGGCGATTGGGTGGACCATTGCAGATATTAAGGGAATCAACCAATCGTTTTGCATGCATAAAATATTTTTGGAAGATGGACATCGCCCGAGTGTTGAGCAGCAAAGAAGGCTAAATCCCATCATGAAAGAAGTAGTTAAGAAAGAAGTAATAAAATTACTGGATGCAGGTATCATTTTCCCTATTCCTGACAGCAACTGGGTGAGCCCCGTTCAATGTGTGCCCAAAAAGGAAGGGATGACCGTGATTGAGAATGAAAAGAATGAGCTAATTCCTACCCGCACTATTACGGGTTGGAGAGTTTGTATTGATTATTGAAGGCTCAACAAAGCAACCCGCAATGATCACTTTCCACTCCCATTCATTGATCAAATGCTGGACAGATTAGCAGGGCATGAATATTATTGCTTTCTGGATGGGTATTCAGGTTAGAATCAAATTGTCATATGTCCATAGGATCAGGAGAAGACCACGTTTACTTGCCCTGATAGCACCTTCGCCTTCAAGCGAATGCCATTTGGTCTTTGCAATGCACTAGCCACCTTCCAGAGATGTATGTTGGCTATTTTCACTGATATGGTGGAAAAACTCGTAGAGGTGTTCATGGATGACTTCTCAATCTTTGGGTCATCTTATGATGATTGTTTGAAAAATTTGAGCATGGTGTTGGCCCGTTGTGAAGAAACGAATCTGGTGTTAAATTTGGAGAAATGCCACTTTATGGTGCAGGAAGGCATCATTTTGGGTCATAGAGTATCTAAAAGTGGCATCAAAGTTGACAAGGCAAAAATGGAGGCAATTGAAAAACTACCTCCACCAATTTCAGTGAAGGGCGTTCAGAGTTTCTTGGGACACGCAAAATTTTATAAGCGCTTTATTAAAGAATTTTCTAAAATTGCTACTCCTTTGTGCAGGTTGCTGGAAAAATATGTCAAGTTCAATTTTGATGCACCCTACCTGAAGGCATTTGAGGAGCTCAAAAAGAAATTGGTAGCTGCCCCCATAATTGTTGCACCTGATTGGTCAGTACCATTTGAACTTATGTGTAATGCAAGTGACCATGCAATTGGGGCAGTGCTAGGCCAAAAGAAAGACAAGGTGTTTTATTCCATATACTATGCGAGTAAGACCCTTGATGATGCATAACAGAATTACAGCACCACTGAAAAGGAGATATTAGCTGTGGTGTGGGCCTTTGAAAAATTCCGGGCATACTTGGTGGGAACAAAAGTTATAGTCCACACAGATCACGCAGCAATCAGGTATTTATTTACAAAGAAAGAATCTAAAGCTAGATTGATGCGCTGGGTTTTATTGTTGCAGGAATTTGATGTGGAGATAAGAGACCGAAAGGGCACTGATAACCAAGTAGCTGACCATCTGTCAAGGCTGGAAAATCATGATCATGTTGAGGAGGGTGGAGATATTAAAGAAGTTTTTCCTGATGAGAAACTTTTTGCTATAACCCAAGACCATCCTCCGTGGTATGCAGACTATGTGAATTATCATGTGAGTGAGGTACTTCCCCCGGAAATAGAATTTAAAGCAAGAAAGAGGTTCTTACGCGATGTGAAGTTTTACTACTGGGATGAACCCTACCTGTACAAAGAATGTGGTGATCAGTTAATGAGGAAATGTATTCCTGATAAAGAAGTGGAACTTGTGTTGTATGATTGTGATGCATCACCATATGGGGGCCATCATGGTGGCGATAGGACAGCGGCGAAAGTGCTACAATCTTGTTTTTTTTGGCCAACGCTATTCAAAGATGCCCATGCATTTGTTAAAAAGTGCGACCTGTGCCAAAGAACAGGAACGATAACAAGGAAGCACGAGATGCCTTTGAATAATATCTTGGAGGTCGAGATTTTTGATGTATGGGGGATAGACTTTATGGGTCCATTCCCATCTTCCAGGGGAAATAAATACATTTTGCTGGCAGTTGACTACGTGTCAAAATGGATGGAGAGAATTGCATTGCCAACGAATGATGCCATGGTTGTCGCTGCATTTGTGAGGAAGAATATATTCTCCAGATTTGGTACTCCACGTGCCTTGATTAGTGATGAAGGAACCCATTTTTGCAATCGGTTGTTGAATAATATTTTAGCTAAATATAGGGTCCTTCATCGAGTTGCAACAGCATATCACCCTCAAACAAGTGGACAAACAGAGGTATCCAACAGAGAAATCAAGAAAATATTAGAGAAAACGGTGAGTGTGAACAGGAAAGATTGGGCTGCTAAGTTAGATGATGCCTTATGGGCATACAACAGCGTACAAAACACCAATTGGGGAATCACCATACAAGCTGGTCTATGGGAAGGCATGTCACTTGCCCGTAAAGCTTGAACATAAAGCATATTGGGCCATCAAGAAGCTAAACATGAACCTTGAAGCCGCGGGTGAGAAAATATTGCTGCAATTGAATGAATTGGATGAGTTCAGGTTGCACTCATACGAAAATGCCAAACTTCACAAAGAAAAGACCAAGAGATGGCATCACAAACACATAAAGCCGCGTCATTTTGAGCCAAGCCAACATGTATTATTATTCAATTCTAGGCTGAGACTGTTTCCCGGAAAGTTGAAATCGAGATGGTAAGGCCCGTTTGAGGTAGTGAGAGTCACCCCATATGGTGCACTTGAGTTGCGAGCTGTACATGGTGAAAGAAAATTTTTAGTGAATGGACATGGAGTCAAGCACTATTGGGTTGCTACCATAAATCGTGAGAAGACCAAGGTCGTACTCGTTGATTAGTGAGGTGAGATTCTGTGTCGTGCCGCGATGTTAAATCAGTCGCTTATTGGGAGGCAACCCAAGTTTTAATCGCTTTTTTTTTTTTTTTTTTAAG
>ML337742.1:0-20029 GCA_005239505.1 Nicotiana paniculata
AGTGTGAAATACTCACATCCAGAAGCCAAATTGTAGTAAAGATCAACAATGTTGGGACAATAACGATAACACCGAGGTGAGCAAAGCTTGGCAGTGAATTTAGAATAATTCTGCATAATACTAAACCTCGAACGGATTAAGTATGAAGAACGTAGTATATATGGCCTTTTTCTTTCATTTTCTTTTTATATAATTACCTAGAGCTCCTTGAAGGAAGATCGAAAGAGCAACTAAGAGGATGATCTTCATTTTGGCTCGTAAGGAAATTCTTAAAATTATTTTCTTGCTTGAAGATTTGATGAAGGAAGAGTGAATTGGTTAATCTGCGTGAATGTATAAAAAGGTGGGCGTTTAATAGGTCAAAGTTATTACCAGATGACAAAGTAGAGTATTACACTAGTGTTTGCCAAATAATCTGTCGTAATTAAACAATCATAGATTGATTTGATCCTCTATCTTAATGTGTAACGACCCGGCCGGTCGTTCCGTGAGATTAGCCCTGCTTCTCCTATTTCTACTTTATCATATGTTGCTTAGCCTATTTATATTGTGTTGGGTCGGTTGGTTCGGGTTCGGAGTAGTCGTGGTGAGAACAGAGACACTTAGTCTCTTAAATTAGCTTAATAGTTGAAAAAGTCAGAGTTGACTTATTCGTAAACGACCTCGGAATGTGGATTTTATGGCTCAGATAGCTTCGTTAGGTGATTTGGGACTTAAAAGTGTGTTCGGAATAAAGTTTTTATGTCCGGAGTAGAATTAGGCTTAAACTGGCGAAAGTTAGTTTTTGGCGATTTCCGATCGGCAGTGGAAAATAGGCTATCGGGGTCGGAATGGAATTCCGGGGGTCGGATCAGGTTCGTAATGTCATTTTAGATATGTGTGCAAATTTTCAGGTCAATCGGATGTGTTTTGGATGGTTTCAGCATCCTTGGCGAAATTTAGAAATTTCAAACTTCATAGGCTTGAATTTGATGTGATTTTGATGTTTTTGCGTTGTTTTTGGTGTTTCGAAGGCTCAAATAAGTTTGAATGATGTTATGGGATATGCTGGTAGGTTTGGTTGAGGTCCGGGGGGCCTCGGGTGTATTTCGGATGCTCAAACGAGCACTTTTGGTCTTTGGGAGTTTGCAGGTTTTCTGGTGTTTTAGCAGCAGTGGTTTGTTCATTGCGATCGCGTGAGTTCATCCGCGATCGTGTAGAGTAAATATTGAGGCAGGAAGATTTTTTCTATGCGATCGCGTAATAAGGTTTGCGATCGCATAGGTTGGGCAGCCTTGAGCAGTGCGGTCACGTGGCTCCTTGTGCGATCACATAGGTGTTCTGAGGCGCGTGAGAGGGATGGATGTTTGAGCTACGCGAACGTGTGTGTGGGTATGTGAACACATAGAGTGGTTTTGGAGTGTGTATCGCGAACGCGTAGCGGGAAACGCGATCGCACTGAAGAAAGATATAGTGCTGGGCAGTGTTTTATAAAAGCCCTTTCTTACGAATTTGTCTATTTTCCTCCATTGTTGAGCGGGTTTGGAGCTCTTTGAGAGGCATTGAAGAGGAAATCGAAGGGAATCACTTGGAGGTAAGATTTTCGACTTCATAAATCGATTCTATGTGGTTTTCTAAGTAATTAAACCAGAAATTAGTTGGATTTAAACCCAAAATTGGGGAGGTTAGGAACATGAGAATTGAAAATTTCTTTTGATGATTTGAGTGGGGAATTGTGGTCCGATTTTGGTATTCTTGATATATATAGAATCGTGGGAGGATGAGGATTCTTGTGATGTAAATTTTATAAAATTCCGACACGTGGGCCCGGGGCTTGGGTTTGGCCAATTTTGGGAATTGTGCCTAATTTTGATAGTTTTCGATTGGGGTTCATCTCCTTAGCATATTTTGATGTTATTGATCTAATTTGTGATAGACTCGGAGAATCTGGGAACCAATTCGAGGGGAAAGGCCATCACAGAGTAGCTTTTAGGCTGTTTTGAGGTAAGTAACGATTGAAACTCTAAACCTAAGGGTATGAAGCCCCTGTATTTTATATTGTTTTGGTAAATGAGGTGAAGCACATGCTAGGTGACGAGCGTGCGGGCGTGCACCGATAGGGATTGTGACTTGGTCCGTCCCGTAGCGACTATTAAGCTGCGTATTCGATTTCAAACCTTACGATATCCTGTATTTTAGAAATTTATACTTATTTATGGGATATGAGCCATGTTTGGGGCCTTGTGCCTACCTGTTTAGACCCTCAGAGGTACTTTTACACTATTCTTACACTATCGTGATAGAACAATTGTGAACTCAGTTACGTTTTCTACTTCTTGTTATTTTCACTGTTATCACTCGATTTTGAAACTCTGAGAGGTATTTTGGGCTGAGTCCCGTGAGTTGAGATGAATTGTCCGAGTGACTTGTGAGGATGACTGAGTGAGGCAAAGATCCGAGTATGTGAGGATAGTTATGGATCGGGTTGCACGCCGCAACAATATGTATGTGTATATATATATATATATATATATATATATATTATGTATGGATCGGGTTGCATGCCGCTGCAATATATATGTTATATATGGATCAGGCTGCACGGCGCAACAATACATATATTGGATCGGGCTGCACGCCGCAGAAATATAGCGCTTGGGCTGTAGGAGCCCCTCCGGAGTTTTTACACCCCCAATGGGCGCTATTATATATATATGTTGGATTGGGCTGCCCGCCGCAGCAGTTGTGTGTATTCATGGTACTTGCTGAGTACGAGTGTTTAAGCAAGAGCATGAGATTCTGATAGTGGAGTCACGAATGACTAAGAGGCTTGCCCGAGAGGCTTTATTGTGAGGGATACTGTGCCCGAGGGGCCTATATATTTATGAAATTACTGTTTTCACTCTTCTTTACACTGAACCTCTGATGATAATGTGGGACAAATATTTTTATACGAGATTTTAAATGGAAACTGGAGTTTTATGAAATATTCGGAAATGTAGATTCCTGACTTGATTTATTTATTTCCACTGTTACTTATTATATGGATTTACATGATTTATAAATGCTCGTCACTACACTCAAGTTTTTAGTTACTTTACTGAGTTGGCATACTCACGTTACTCCCTGCACCTCTGTGTACATATCCAGGTACCAGACCATCTCACTAGTTGATTTTCGGACATGCTTAGAGTTGTTCGAGGATCGAGATAGCTGCTCAACGTCCCCAGCTCACCTTCTTTCCTTTCCTCAGTTTATAGTTTTGTCTTTCGTACTTTGGACTTTTGTAATAGCAAGTCACCTTATTGTACATTGTATTTGTAGTCCTAGATGCTCATGACAGTTGACTCCAGGTTTTGGGATAGTGTATACATTATTTATCTCATTTTGCTATTTTAAAATCTGTTAAGTTTCGGAAAATTATGAAATATTATGATAGTCTGTAATGGTTGGCTAGCCTAGTTCCATGATAGGCTCCATCGGCCGGGTTAGGATTTGGGGCTGTGACATAATGTTGGGAATAAACCCCCCTGTTACACCCCGTAATATTACGTCGATGTTACATCCTGCAGTATTACATTATGATGATGTTACGCTTCGCAGTATTAAATTACGACGATGTTGCACCCTGTAGTATTGTACGTTGAATTGGTCGCAAAGAAATTGACATCAGTCCAAGGAAAAGATTATTTGGAAATTATAAAGATTATAATATTTCAAACAAGTGATAGGTAAATTTGTGGAGGTGAGAGGGTGAGTGAATCAAAGAAAATAAATTTCGTTGAAATTTGACATTTTGGGGTAAAATACGGTCTAAGCTATAATACTCGGTATTTATGGACTAGTGCCATACAAGGTACCACATAACCATGATAGTAAGGTGTATAAGGTATGTGAAAAGTGAGTAGTATTTTAAGTAAGAAAAAAATAATTGTTAATTATGTGGGCAATTAGTTAATTATTGGGTAATGGTATATTACCTAGTTAATTAATAACTAGTGGTGGATTAATTGAAGTTTTTGGATAAATACTAAACCCAAAAACGTGGCAGACCATTCAAATTCACTAAATGACTCATGTCTTGGGATGAAATGTGTCCATTTAAGTGTCATACACATGAAACTTAAGTATATTGGAAGCTTGGCCATTAAATGATCAAAAAGTGAACATATAAGCTTTCTTTCAAAAGTCCAACATTTAAAACAGAAGTTCATCTCAAATCCAACAAGAACATTTCCTACACCATTGAAAGAGAAATCACAAAGATCCAACATGAAAATTTCTCTGAAATCTTATAAGACTCAGCGTGTTATGCTAATTCAAAAAAAAAACAAGTTCGATACANGCACCACCACCTGAGCAACTGGTATATGATGATGATGTTGCCCACAGTGGCTGAAATATGATTCAAACGGCGTTATATACGCGTATATATATAAATATATGTATATGGGATATGGGAAAAGGTTACAGCGTTATATACGCACCACCACCTGAGCAACTGGTATATGATGATGATGTTGCCCACAGTGGCTGAAATATGATTCAAACGGCGTTATATACTCGTATATATGTATGTATAGATATGATTCAAACGGCGTTATATACGCGTATATATGTATGTATATATATGGGATATGGGAAAGGTTATGACGTTATATACGCACCACCACCTGAGCAACTGGTATATGATGATGATGTTGCCCACAGTGGCTGAAATATGATTCAAACGGCGTTATATACGCGTATATATGTATGTATATATATGGGATATGGGAAAGGTTATGACGTTATATACGCACCACCACCTGATCAGCTGGTATAGGATGATGATTTTTCCCACATTGGCCGATATGATATGATGGGATGCCCTCAGAGGGTGATGATGTTATGGAACATGTACCTATGCACGGCATGACATTCATACGCATATGCATGACGCTAAAGTTATTCAGACTTACAGGTTGAGTCATGTACTCTATATGTCATCCATGTCTCTTATGTATTTATTTATGTGCCTTACATACTCGGTATATTATTCGTACTGACGTCCCTTTTTTCCTGGGGACGCTGCGTTTCATGCCCGCAGGTCCCGATAGACAAGTCGAGAGCCCTCCAAGTAGTCTATCAGCTCAGCAGAAGATGTTGGTGCACTCCATTTACTTCAGAGTTGACTGTTTGGTTAGTATGATTAGACGTGTATTGTTTGGTATGGTGGGACTCTATCCCGACCTTTACGACACTTATGTACTCTTAGAGGCTTGTAGACATATGTCGTGTACGTGAAAGATTGTACGGCCTTGTTGGCCTATGTTTTGAGTTTATAAATGATTATGTTGGCCTATTAGTCTCGTATGTCACGTGTATATGATGATGTAATAGGAAAGATACGTTACGTTGGTACTCGGTCGAGTAAGGTACCGGGTGCCCATCGCGGCCCATCAGTTTGGGTCGTGACAAAAGTGGTATCAGAGCAGTTCTGTCCTAGGGAGTCTACAAGCCATGTCTAGTCGAGTCTTGTTTATAGGTGTGTCGTGCACCACACTTATAAGCAGGAGGCTACAGGGCATTTAGGATTGTCACTCTTTCTTCTTACTCTAGATCGTGTGGTAGAGCTCACTTATAAGAATTCAAATTTTGAAATTTTATTCTATTCGTAATAAGACGATACCTATATCTGGAAAGAAGGTTGGAAAGAGAGATAGTTGAGAAAAAAGCTCGTAACTCCAACGCGACTACCAGAGGGGAGAGTTAATCCCTAGAGTAACAAAAATCAGTATGGACTGACAAAAGTTATAGATCTTCTTATGAGACACCCAGGTGGTGCACTCTAGAATATTACGATTAGATGTGAATACTAGCATTCAGAAGATAGGCACTGAAAGCCTGGATGGGATAAATATTACCTTAAGTGTGGCTCTCATCCCTAGTAGAGTGAGGATGTTGAGCAACCCAGAGAGCCAATGAATGAAGCAAGGAGAGCTAAAAGCGAAAGAATGTCGTGTTGAAATTTTCACAAGAAAGGGGATATGAAGAAATATTAGCAGAGTAATGAGAAGAAAGATAAGTAAGCATTATGAATAAGGTATGATACATGGATAAAGACGGTAGAAAAAAAAAAGAAAAGAAGAAAAGATGACAGTATTACAGAATCTATAGTCAAGTAAAGGAAAAGACAAGAGGTAATAGGCTTTGAGACAACAAAAAAGTATAGTCCATAAAGTCATATCCTCATTTAAAGAAACAACTTCGTGACTCCAGTGTGACTACCTAAAGGAAAAGTTAAAACCCCTGAATAATAGAAACCAATATGGATTGGTGAACAAGATAAACTAAACATAAATTAGGGACCGAGTGATTTGATAATAGTCGGCCTCATGAGAATCTCAAATTTCGTTCCAACAGTAGTAGAATGGACAATAGAAAAAGATTCAGGAGAAAATCAGAGAATGGTCATTCTGGAAGACGCTTCCCTAAAGCAAGTAATGTAAGCAAAGTTAAGCTTAAGGGACTGTAGGAACCAATTACATTAAGTGTCACCCTCGCGAGTAGGGAATTTTGTTATCCTTGATACAAAAGGATTATCGCAAGGCAAGTAAGGGTCATTGGTGATGTGAAAGGACGCCAAAGATGAAGAGGAAAAACATCTATAGGCAGGTCGTCATAGCGTCAAGTCTTAGTACACCCCTAAAGGGGGGAATATGGAATAATGTGGCATTAAGTCAGAATTAAGTGGTTCTAGTGACTATGGAATGGTAAAGGAAGAATGCGGTAAATGAAAGATGAATGAGATGGAACTTATCCAAATCTTGAAGATACGCTACGATTCAAGAATATTGTGCAAGCACGACGTCAAGGAGAGGAAGTAAAGGTTCCTGCCCGAGCTGTTATTAATAAATAAGAAACCAGTGCGAGACATAAGTTATGACAAAGGAAATAACCTAAGAAATATTACGAGGAATATTGATATGAGAATGGGCCAATGAGTAGTTAGTAATTGGTCAGGAAGATCCCAATTATGGCTAAACAAGAGGTTACAGACGAGTCATCGGATCGTGTAAGATAAACAAAGTGAACCCCAACATGGGGAATTCAGCCTCGTAGTAATGACATTATAATACTTGAGATATATTCATATAGGATTTGGGGAAGTTAAAAAAGTACCGTATGAGTGTTACAACAATAACAGAGAGACCCACTAGGAAGATAATCAAAATATCAGTTCAGAAGCAACCCTACAAGCACAAGGACGTGGAGGTAAGTAACTACAGGTAAGTATAGGCAAGGAAGGACATCATAAGGTCCGTAGAGTATACAATATAATAAGCTCACAACTTTACAAGAGTCAGAAGGTCTTCCCAAATTACTACAATGAAAGACTAGCTAAGGAAAATAAGGAAGAAGGCTTCAACCTAAACTCATTGACCTAAAGAGAAAATGGTCTTGTAACAACAGTTTCATAACAACATTGAACGTCCTCCACAAGAAGGAGGAAACTACAGAGGCTAATGGACGGGGAAGTAAAATCAAAAGTAATACTCGAGACCATATGAAGTTGCACGAAAATTCCGACATACGTGGGAACTAAGACAAGCTAAGTAGGAATGCAACAAGGAGGCAAAAAGACCAGGGAAAGTAATAGCTTACGTTTGAAGGAAGCTGAGAAGGACCGAGAGGAATTATTCGATCAATGATCGTGAATTAGTTATGTTACAAACATACTTAAGAGTTCGGATAAGCCATGCAACATATATGTTGGAAATCATACAGTCGTAGAAGACTCCGATATAAGTTAAAATAAAGAATTGAGTCCAGGTTATAGACAAAGGATTGAATTGTTAGAAGATTGTATCCTGAACATTCCATAGCATCCATGAAAGGGCTAAAACAATACCATGAGCCGCAGATCGGAAGATGGATTAAGACTAGATAAAGGCTGACCAGAAGGAAGAGGGAATTAAAGAGTTACATCAACGAAGTAAATCAGGAGTCTAATTATCAGACCGAGAAAACTATAGAAATCGGGATTGAGAATATTGCATAATTAATCTTAATATCAAAGGTACAAGAGAGATAGTACAAAAACAATATTTTATAACTGCTCTATGATAAAGCCAGTTAGAAGAAGTACCAGCCTCATAAGAAGGCGGTATGAAGCTCCCACCGGATTGTGTATGCACCAGAGGTGCAAGTATTATAATAGAGCTTCAAGATATGGGCGTGAACTACACCTACATGGGAGGGAGGTTATGAAAGAGATAAAAGATGTTATGCAAGATTTTAAGGTAAGTAAGGTAAAGGTGAACAACGTACGAGATACTCAAATGCAGAAGGTTATGAATAGTGCATACTTCGGATAGAAGGCTAGAAGCTCGAGGATTCAGTATCCAGGAATGATAGCATTGTCAATGGTATTATTTTTCAGCCTATGGTCTCTAGGTATTGAGGGTCCTAGTCAGGAGAGAAAAGAAGAGTTAGAGATGATGTGATATCTCGCTTAATGTTCCAGAATAACATAAGGCAATCTATGGTGCAAGCAAGTGGAAGGAAGGTTGCAAGTAGTATAAATAGATATGTGTCGGTCGCAAACTAAAGTATGGTAAACGACAAGGTTGAAGTAAGGATAAGAAAAAATGAGTGAGAAGGTGACGAGAATGAATAAGTTCTCAGGATTAAGCCCATGAAAACTAGAGAGCTGATGGGTTCTATAAGTTATAGAAAGCTCAGTATAGCTTGAATAAGCTCAAAAAAGTCTATGACTAGTAGCATTAGAAGAGTGGAATGTTGCCCTGGTAGTGAAATAAGGGTGTGATTGCGATAGATAAAGGATGACGTTTAGGCCTTTGAGTAAGTAATGATTTGAAGAGGATTTCATGGTTTGTACGAGAATAAAATACCCAAGTAAGTGAATCACATTGGGATGCCATAAAGTACGGTCATTAAAGTACAGTATCACCCCTAAGTGGATTAGGAAAATCACTTCAAATATTCCTCGATGCAACGTAAGACCTAGTGGCAAGTTATGGCATAAGAGTTTCAAGTTATCAGTGGTATATGGTAAATTAATATTGAGGTGAATCAACAAAAGATGGATAAAAGTTCAACAGTATAAGATGAGATTAGACCATTAATCTTAAGGATAAGCAAGGAGAGTAACCTGGAATTGGTTGCAGACCTCAGTAATGATAATTCGAAGTGAGAATTATGGTAAGTATGGCCTACATAGATGCAGTAAAGTCAAACTAATGGCTAACCAGTTCCATGAAATAAGATGTAGCCATATTCGCAAGTTCTACAAAGTACTGAGCGAAGAACTTCAGTACATCTATAGATGCCCAAAGAGGCATCCTATTAAGCCTTGTATATGTTTACAAAATAAAGCCTAGAGATTGGCTAAAAGCTGGAGGAAAAAGGAGAGAAGAGTCGCATAGGCACACTTACAAGGTCAGTATCGTAGAGGCTGCATGATAGGAAATAGCAACAGTTACGAGATTGGAAGGAATTCGATCACAAGTCATGGCGTGGAAAGGAGGCATAAAGGGGGGAATGCCCCGGCCTTTGGGATTTATTCAAAGAACAATTAGCTAAATGGAAAGGAGAATATTAAAGTATTTGCAAGAGCTATGGGTTATGAGAATGATAAGTGCATCAGCCAATATTCGAGGATGAATGTTCCAAAGGGGGGAATAATATTACACCCCGTAATATTACATCGATGTTACATCCTGCAGTATTACATTATGATGATGTTACGCTTCGCAGTATTAAATTACGGGGTGTAAGATTATTACATTATGATGATGTTACGCTTCGCAGTATTAAATTACGACGATGTTGCATCCTGTGGTATTGTACGTTGAATTGGTCGTAAGGAAATTGACATCACTCCAAGGAAAATATTATTTGGAGATTATAAGGATTGTAATATTTCAAACAAGTGATAAGTAAATTTGTGGAGGTGAGAGGGTGAGTGAATCAAAGAAAATGAATTTCGTTGAAATTTGACATTTTGGGGTAAAATACGGACTAAGCTATAATAATCGGTATTTATGGACTAGTGTCATACAAGGTACCACATAACCATGATAGTAAGGTGTATAAGGTATGTGAAAAGTGAGTAGTATTTTAAGTAAGAAAAAAATAATTGTTAATTATGTGGGTAATTAGTTAATTATTGGGTAATGGGATATTACCTAGTTAATTAATAACTAGTGGTGGATTAATTGAAGTTTTTGGATAAATACTAAACCCAAAAGCGTGGCAGACCATTTAAATTCACTAAATGACTCATGTCTTGGGATGAAATGTGTCCATTTAAGTGTCATACACATGAAACTTAAGTATACTGGAAGCTTGGCCTTTAAATGATCAAAAGGTGAACATATAAGCTTTCTTTCAAAAGTCCAACATTTAAAACAGAAGTTCATCTCAAATCCAACAATAACATTTCCTACACCATTGAAAGAGAAATCACAAAGATCCAACATGAAAATTTCTCTGAAATCTTATAAGACTCAGCGTGTTATGCTAATTCAAAAAAAAAACAAGTTCGATACAATCTTTCTCAAAAATATCACACGAATTTTTTCCTATTCCAGGTATGTTAAGGCTATCCTTTCTTTCTTTTGGCATGGTCCAAATTATACTCAAGAAATGAGAAAATACACTGTTTCTATAAATTACTCTATTCATAGAAATAGTAGGGGTGTCTATATTCTTGATTCCCCATGATAATTATTATTATTTTCTGTTCATGGGTCTCAGAATAATACGTAGTTGGAAAAGTTTATCCGGAAGGAATATTGAGGTTATTACGTACTTTTGATGCATTTCATACATGTGAATTGACCCATGACCAGATGTCGTTATATACGCGTATATATGTAAATATATGTATATGGGATACGGGAAAAGGTTACGGCGTTATATACGCACCACCACCTGATCAACTGGTATATGATGATGATGTTGCCCACAATGGCTGAAATATGATTCAAATGGCGTTATATACACATCTATATGTATGTATATATATATATATATATATGATTCAAACGGTGTTATATATGCTTATATATGTATGTATATGTATATGAGATATGGAAAGGTGATGGCGTTATATACGCACCACCACCTGATCAACTGGTATAGGATGATGATTTTGCCCAGAGTGGCCGATATGATATGATGGGATGCCCTCAGAGGGTGATGATCTTATGGAACATGTACCTATGCACGACATGACATTCATACGTATATGCATGGCGCTAAAAGTTATTCAGACTTACAGGTTGAGTCATGTACTCTATATGTCATCCATGTCTCTTATGTATTTATTTATGTGCCTTACATACTCAGTACATTATTCGTACTGACGTCCCTTTTTGCCTGGGGACGCTATGTTTCATGCACGTAGGTCCCGATAAACAGGTCGAGATCCCTCCAAGTAGGGTATCAGCTCAGCAGAAGATGTTGGTGCACTCCATTTGCTTCGGAGTTGCATGTTTGATTAGTATGTTTTAGACGTGTATTGTTTGGTATGGCGGGACTCTGTCCCGACCTTTACGACACTTATGTACTCTTAGAGGATTGTAGACATATGTCGTGTACGTGAAAGATTGTACGGCCTTGTAGGCCTATGTTTTGAGTTTATAATTGATTATGTTGGCCTATTAGGATCGTATGTCACGTGTATACGATGATGTAATAGGAAAGATACATTACGTTTGTACCGGGTTCCCGTCGCGGCCCATCGGTTTGGGTCGTGACACCCCCACAGTAATAATATTCAGGGTAATAAAAGTGGAATAATAACGTAGCACCGAGATATGACAATCAACAATAATAAAAGAGTGACAACAACACCAATATTTTTACGTGGAAAATCCTTCTGAATAAAGAAAAAAACCACGACCCCGAGAGGAGCAACTGTTATCAGTATAGTAAGGAATTTTACACTTTGTAGGCCCTAGTAAAATACTACAAAGACCACTACAATACTAAAACACAAGAAATCTCCTACAGTACCTCTTAGGTACCTGAGTATCCACTTGACTGCTTCCCAATGTTCTTTTTCTAGGATTTTAATGCAACATGCTAACAACACCAACTGCATGAGCAATATCAAGTCTGGTGCATACCATTGCATACATTAAGCTTCCGACTACTAAAGAATAAGGAACTCTAGCCATGTTCCCTTTCTCCTCCATTGTTGTAGGACACATCTTCTTGCTCAAGTTCGGATGACCAACAGGAGGTTTACTAACTTGCTTAGCACTTTTCATGTTGAAGCGTTCCAGTACACGTTCAATGTATTTCTTCTAAGATAGCCACAATTTTCTACTTGTTCTCTCTTGAACTATCTTCATCCCCAAAATTTGTTGTGCTGGGCCCAAGTCCTTCATGTCAATTTGGACAAATCTCCCTTCAACTTTGCAATTAGCTCTTTGTCTTGCCCTACAATCAATATGTCATCCATATACAACAATAATATAATAAAGTTGTTATCAGAAAATCTTTTGAAGTATACACATGGAACGAAATAGGTCTTTATGTATGATTTTTCATGAATGAGTCAAACTTCATATACCACTGCCTTGGTTCGTGCTTCAACCCATAAAGACTCTTATTCCATTTGCACACCATGTATTTCATTCCAGCTACTTCAAATCCTTCTGTCTGCTCCATATAAATCTCCTCTTCCAAATCCCCATGAAGAAATGCAGCTTTCACATCCAACTGCTCCACTTCAAGATCTAGGCTAGCTGCTAAGCTCAAGATTGTAAAAATAGAAGTTATTTTGACAACACGTGAGAAAGTTTCATCAAAATCAATACCTTTCTTCTATTCGAAGAGTTTAACCACCAATCAAGCTTTGTATCTGACCATCTTGCCATTTCCATCTTCCTTGAGTTTAAAGATCCACTTGCATTTGAGTGGTCTTTTACCCTTTGGAAGTTCAACTAGTTTGTACGTGCTATTTTTCTATAGATATTCCATCTCTTCTTGCATAGATTTCATCCACTGGTTCTTTTTTGGATGGGAAAACACCTCCTTAAGACTTTCTGGCTCCCCCTCATCATTGATGATGACGTACTCCGTGGAAGGGTACCTGCATGACTCTATCCTTGGCCTTTCTGATCTCCTAAAAAAATGAGGATGTTCTTCTCCCTGAGTGGGGTACTCCACTTGCTTGACATCATCATCAACTTTCTCCCCTTGCTCAATAACCTCACCAGTTGCTCCCCCTTCTCGCCAACCTCGTCGGCCCTACTTTCTGCACTTATGGGATTGTTAGAAGTAGAAGGAATGGTAAAAAGGTTAGGGATTATACCATTCTTGGCCTTCTATGACTGATCATCTACAACTCCAACTTCACTTTCTTGAAAGATTACATTTCTTCTTCTAATGACATTCTTCTTTACAGGATCCCACAATCTGTACCCAAACTCTTCATCTCCATATCCGATGAATATGCAGGGAATGGGTTTATCATCCAGCTTTGTTCTCTTCTCCATTGGTACATGTGAAAAAGCTATGCAATCGAACACCTTTAGATATGAGTTGGACACCTCCCTGTTGGTCCAAACTCTCTCTGGGATGTCAAACTCCAATGGAATTGATGGATTCCTATTGATCAGGTGACATGCTGTTTGAACCGCTTCACTACAGAATGACTTGGGAAGTTTAGCCATTCTGAGCATTCTTCTCACTTTCTCAACAATGGTGCCGTTCATCCTCTCGGCTACACTACTGTGCTGTGGGGTTCCAGGAGCTGTCTTTTCATGTCTAATCCCATGACTTGAACAATACTCTTCAAATTCTCTTGAAGTGAACTTACCTCCATTATCACTTTGGAGGCGCTTTAGCTTTCAAACCGTCTCCCTTTCCACCAGAGCATGAAACTTCTGGAAAACTTGAAACAACTGATCTTTGGTTTTCAAAATATAAACCCACAATTTTCGTGAAGCATCATCAATAAAAGTAACAAAATATTTGTTACCGCCCATCGATTCAATTTCCATTGGAACACAAACATCAGAATATACCAAATCAAGTATATTCAATTTTCTTTCAGACGATGACAAAAATGGGACTCTATGCTGCCTACCAAATAAATATTAGTCACAAGGTTTTACCATTGCACTTTTGGCATAAGAAATGAGTGATTTTCTGGCAAGAATCTGCAATCCTTTCTCGCTCATATGACCCATTCTTTTGTGCCACAAATCTGTAGAAATCTCATCTTGTGCCGCGTTCAATTCACCTCGGACTATTTCTGCATTTGTCCTATACAATGTGCGACGATCAAATCCCTTTGCAATCACCAACGATGTCACGCCCCGAACTCGGGGAGGCGTGGCTGGCACCTAATGCCAAGCTGGTCCGAGCGAATCACTCTGTAACTCATAATCATTCGATCAAAACTAGAACGTACATAGGTCGAGTTGGCTGAACTCATTCCTTTTGTAACTATCATGGGCTAACATGGCCACAATTCATTATGTATAACTGTAAGTGGGCACCACTGTATCAATAAACTATCGTTCTTAAGACATGAATACATATGGGCCGTCAAGGCCTCTGACGTACTGTACAAACTGAACCTCTGTCTATAAAGCCTCTAAGATTATTTGAAATCAAATGGGACAGGTACCGGCCTACCCATAAATCTGAAGTAAAACTCTGACACGATGGCTCATAGACTCGGCTGCACTCCGAATGAGGTGGAGTCTTATCGATCCTTTGCTGAATGCCAATCTCGTCTACTATGAGGGCTCGTCAAACTGATTATCTATACCTGCAGGCATGAATGCAACGTCCCCAACAAAAGGATGTCAGTACGAATAATGTACTAAGTATGTAAGGCAATATACTGAAAGCTAAACTGAATTGATCATATAACAACTGAAAACAACTGGAAGTCAAAGATAATCTGAAGATATGCTATCTGTTGATACTGACTCAACTCTCTCAATATAGTAAGTAAAATAGCTGTCCGGCCCTATAAGGCTCAGTATATATATATAACTGCTCTGTCGTAGTAGGCTCTCTCATAGGCGCTCGGCCATACTAGGCTCTGTATCTCGACCAACTGGCCTCACTCTTACGCGCTCGGCCACAGTAGGCTTGGTATATAACTTACCATCTGATAAGAGGTTGACCAATAGGGGCCTGCCCATCGATTATAGCTTGATGGAAATGAAAATACTATAATACTGTATATATAGACTCTCTTCTCTCTTGACTGGAAGAAGGAAATACTGAATTAATTATTGTAGTTCCGATAAGGAGAATTTTGTAACTTACAAGACTAGGAAAATATACGTAAATTCCGAGATATGAATTTTTCTTTATGCCTCGTTATCAAACTCGTGTAATTATGAGATCATGCTAAAATGAAGGAAAAGCTTAGCCTTAACATACCTGTAGCCATATTTTCCTAAACCTAGGTCCCAGAACATCGAAAAATAGAGCCATTGCTATGCTTGGAGAAAACAGGATTGCCAAATAAAAAGCTCTCACCAAAAGAATAACACCTTCAAATGCTGAAAGGATTAATCTAGTAAATAAAGCATGATAATTTTTGTGCACGTAGATAAAATGAATTCCTAGGCGGGGAAAGGTCCATATCCGGCAGAACGTCTGCCACTACTACATTTTTTCGACATGTTAAGGCAAATATACCAGGAATAACAACGGCAGAGCGGCACAAGGCCAAACTAACTGCTTGATCAACTCTACTAAGTGGAACAAAAGTTCTTCTTTTGTACAAAGAATTCAGCAAGAACCTCTTCCAAGCAAGTCGAGCATGATGTAATTTAGAATTACTTGATGAAGTGGATGACTGTATCTTGTGAAAATTGTTATAGATGCCATTTTGCAATCTGTACCCAGTAAATGAAGCATATCCTCTAGAAGAAGATATGTATTGCCCATAATATCTATATCGAGAAGAACATATCCCATAACAAATCGTTTCATTAAAATGTAATGCCCAAAGGCAGCTTGTAAGGGTGCCAAAAAAAAATAAATTAAATACACTAAGTTTACTTTTTAACAAGGAAGAAACAATAATATCAATTCATCTTATCGAAAGTCCTCTCAAAGTGCCATCTTGCAACTTTTAATTTAAGAGTCATCTAATTGGTATTGCATGGCTGCCACGTGGGGGTGGGGTGGGAATGTTTTAATCTTTTATCCACTTATTAGGTAATTAGGTGGTGTCCCATTACCCGGTAATTAACCAAATATTCACATAATTAAGAATTATCTCAAATTATTTAAAATTCTATTTAGTTTTAATATACTTTATATAACTTACTATCATGGTCATATGGTATCATACAAATAAATACATACACTATTATTTTATTAAAATATCCATGTAAAAATACATATATTTTCTCAACTTCTAATTTTCCTATTCTCATATAACGAGTAAAAATTCTCGTACGCTTAATTCTTATAATGATAAAAATATAACTTTCTTTTCTTGTGATAAAATAAGTTATCTTTTACAATAAAGAAAATCTCATAAACTTTCTCATATTATGAGTATACATATTCGAAAATAATAATAATGATAACTATCCAAAATGACCGCATGAGACAATGCAAAAGCATTACCAATACTTTCATTGCCCCCTTATCCTCATCGAAATGCTGGATAATGTTATTAGACATGTTCAACATGTTAAGTTTAAGAAGCAATAGTCAATGATGAAATTTGCTAGGTAGATTTCGTTGACTCACTACAGGGATAGGAATTGTTCAGAAGGAACAAATAGGAGGGCTCTGAATATGAAAATGTCCTAGCACCATCTTAGTGCTAGATTTTTTTTATCTATATATCCATGACTTACCTGTTCAAAAAAAAGATTAAGAAGCAAAAAAAACCTGCTTCCTTCACTTAAGATGAATCTTGTACAATAAATACTTTATAAAAGATCTAGGAGGCGTTTGTTAGTGGAACCTTTCAAATATCTCGCAAAAGCTTTCCCAAAAACATATTTGTTTAAGTTTTTCAAAAAGCCCTAGCAAAATGCTTTTTCATAAAGCTGATTGTTGAAGAAGTTGTTTGACTATGCTTTCCAAACAAAATTCATTGTTCATTCATAAAGAAGGCACATATTTTCGGATAAACTACCGCTATCCAAACACATTGTTAAGGAAGCTAAAATATAAGGTTAAACTTTTATTAAAATACTCCACTTAAAAGAAAATACCATACTAATATAATATCTAACGGTATCAAGGTTGTAAACTTAAAGGATCTCATAATAATAATAATAATATCTTAAACTCTCTATAACCTCCTAATAGACATAATACCTTCGAACTCATGTGGATTTACTACGGCACATCCTAGTACTAAGGTACGGGATGTAACAAACGATCCTTTGGTGAGTCTCTACTTTTGATTTGCAAAGTAGTTCTCGTATCCATCTCGGTCTAAAGCAATTCATGAGATCATGTTCATCTGCAAATCAGGTACATGTCACACGTCTTTTAGAACCAATGTGCATCCGACATTTGTCTTGATACAAATGTCACCAATCCCTGCAATCTTTGAGTAACTTGTGTTACCCATTCTCACAGTGCCGAAATCACATGCTACATATCTGCAAAAAAGATCTCTTACCGGTGTGGCATGGTAAGATGCTGATGTGTCAACCACTTATTCCGACTCTGGACCTGCCAAATGCATGCATTCCTCTTCGTCATTTATGAAGAGAACAATATTATCATTGTTTTGCAACGTGGCAGTTGTGTTGCCGTCATTCTTCTGACCCCTGTTTCACCTTTTCCCTTCCTTAGATTTATACAGTCTCTTTTGAAGTGACCTGGTTGATCGCAATTGTAGCAATTTCAGGCTTTTGACTTGGATCGATTCTTGGACTTCCCACGAGCTCCAGATCTACCATAATTGCTTGAAATCCTTTGGTAACTCCAGCCTTTACCTTCTGTGATGAGAGCCTTTCCTTGATTTTCAGGCTTCTTTCTCATCTTCTCATTGAGTAGAAGAGCCGATGTGACGTCTTTCAACTCAATGGTTGTCTTACCGTGCAGGATGATTGTTGCCAAATTATTGTACGAAGATGGCAACGAGTTCAACAACAAGATGGATTTATCTTCTTCCTCGATTTCACTTTGAGGTTGGCGAGCTGTGTGATTAGTTTGTTAAATACATTTAAATGTGACAAAAAAATCGTACCTTCATCCATGTGTAGGGCGTATAACTGCTTCTTCAGGTACAATTTTATTTGTCAGCGTTATGGACATGTATAGACTTTCCAACCTTGTCCAAATACCACATGTGGTGTCTTCATCAATGATGTTATATACCACATCATCTGATAAGTGCAACCTGATTGCACTAGCAACCTTTTCATCCAAGTTAGACCAATCCTCAGCTTTCAAGGTATTAGGCTTTTCGGCATCAGCATCTAGTACCTTGTGTAATACCTGTTGAATTACCAGATCCCTCATCTTTCTCTGCCATGTTGAGAAACCGTTATCTCCGTTGAATTTTTCTACCTCGTACTTTAGTCCAGACATTTTTTTTCACCAAGTATAGTACTACCGGTCGTGAATAGTATTTCTGTGTATGAGCAGAACCTATGCTCTGATACCAGTTGTTGGGAATAAACCCCCCATAGTAATAATATTCACGATAATAAAAGCAGAATAATAACGTCGCACCGAGATACAATAATCAACAATAATAAAAGAGTGACAGTGATACCAAGATTTTTAGTATGATAATCAACAATAAGTGAGACAGAAAATAAAGAAGAAATTGTTGAATTTGAAATTTAGATAAACAAAATAGACGTATTTATATAAGCATGGATTTCTGAATGTTTGAAAAACCGATGATCATCCAAATGTCAAACCTTTATTCATAGTAAAAAGATATCCAAATGTAAAATAAAACAAGCATGAAAAAGTAAAAAAAATCAGTGGAAGATTTGATAAGGGGGCATCACCAGATTACGATAAAACATAAGGATGGATAAAAAACTGCTTTTAAAACTAAGCAGTGGTTAGTCATGTTATTGAAGAGTAAAGTTGTTAGTTAGGAAGTTAGTAGTCGGTTAGTTAGTTAGGAGTGACAACTGTACACAACTGTCGAGTTAAAGCAACAATAGCAGTTAGTGTTAGTTATATATATGAGATATGCATTGTATTTGTAGTGAGCTCAATTCAATGAAAAGCAGCTCATTTTCTTCTGCTCATTGCTCTCTCTATTCTCCATCGTCTTCTTCCTTTAATTAGTGAGAACTTGCTCTATATTTGATCATGGTATCAGAGCTTGAGATGTTGATCCAAGTTTTATGTTTGCTTCTTCACTCTAAACTCAAGCGTTTTTTACAAGTTTGTGTTCAGCAACTCTCAATTTCTCAATTCCTTAATTCTAGGGTTGAGGGATTGAATTTATCAATTACTATCCTCTCTATTATCTTCATCAATGGTGGTAGAAGACAGTAGCTTTGGCTTGAATGTAGGTGATACGAGACTAGAATTCATAGTTTAACATGTTATATGCCTTACAGTTTATGCGCATTAATGATAAAAATATACTTTTTATGTGCTTAATGGAGTTTATTTCATGTGTAGGTGAATTAGAGATGGAAACCGAGATAAATAGATGCAAATACGTCGAAAATACACTTGAGAGGCGAAGAGGGAACACCCTGACCTTATCCAGGCGTTTTCTTCCTAAAGCCAGGCTGGCCCTGGCATTAGGGGGGAGTTTGCCTCCTAAAGCCAGGATGGCCCTGGCGTTAGGGGGGCGTTTGCCTCCTAAAGCCAGGCCTACCCTGGCCTTAAGGGGGCGTTTGGCCCCAAACGCGTGGTTCCCTGGTTCCGGTCAATTCTGAGTTTTGACGAGTTTAAGTGTTTCCCGGGTGGAATGGAAGTCTCCTACACGTTTAGGGTTTTTCCTAAACATATAAATAGACTCCTAAAACACAACTAAAAGAGGATTCGGAAGGCATTCGAGGGGATTCGAAGAGAAGAAACCATTGAAGTGACAAAACATTGA